>PVJN01025864.1:0-29599 GCA_004026805.1 Lasiurus borealis | reverse complement strand
AAACCACTCAAAAGAGTCATAAACCACTCAAAAGAGTCAAAGATTTGTGGCCCGGTCTGATCTCACATTGTCAGACTTCCTTAAAACCTGAAGGAGATTGAACCCTCGCCAGTTTGGCTCAGTGGATAGAGCGTCGGCCTGCAGAATGAAGGGTCCTGGGTTCGATTCCAGTCAAGGTCACATGCCCCAGTTTCAAGCTTGATCCCCAGTAGGGGCGTGCAGGAGGCAGCCGATCAATGATTCTCTCTCATCACTGGTATTTCAATTTCTCTCTCTCCCTTTCCCTTCCTCTCTGAAATCAAGACAAATCTATTTTTAAAAAGCTGAAGGGGGTTGAAAAAGAAGACCTTTCCTCTGAGAAGTTCCCAGTGCTTGCAACAATGTAGAACACACCTGCAATAAACAGTGGATTCCCACCCAAGCTTTATCTCGCTCACTCCCGTTTTACTTACTGCCTCTCCGTTTTCCTCAGCGGTGCGCCCCTCTCGCCCCTGCCACTTGGCTGGAACTGAAAAGAAATTCTCACACGGTTGGCTCGGTCAGCTTCATGGGAACGAGGAACCGTTATCCACACGCTGCCTACGACCCGGTCTCTGGCAGAGTGGGCGAGTCAGCGAGCCTCACTTTCATTTCCTATTTGATTGAACAATATTAAAAGAACTATTAAAGTTATGGAACTCCCTGCTCGCATTAGGTTGAGGATGGGGTGGCGAAGGATATATATATATAAAAAGAGTTATTTTATTCTTCTTCTCCAGTAATAACATTTAGCACTCAGATATTGCTTTTCATCTCCATCGCTCTTTATAAACATTAACTGTACAATTTCACTACATTAACTGCCAAGAGAGAGTCGGAAGTGGCCTTATAAATTTGTAGTCAGCTTGGTAGCGTTTATTGTCTCTCACAATGATATACGGCACCCAAGAGCCGATGATTTACCCTGCTTTAAGGAAGGAAGGTTAGATAAAAAGGGAAGGGGGGAAATGTCGTATTTTAACATAACAGAGATCTCAGAAGCCTACCCAAGATTCCAGGGGGAAAGTCTATGGATTTAGAATGTGGAATTAGAAGAGTTAGTGAGCTGAGTGATATAACTAACTGTTGAATAATAGTGTTATGCTGAGCATATGACAATTTTTTTTCCCTTTTCGTTGAATTTATTGGAGTGACACTGGTTAACAAAATTCTATAGATTTCAGGTGCACAATTTTATGACACATCATCTGTACTCTGTATTGTGTCTTCACTACCCCCAGATCTGTCTCCATCCATCAGCATTTATCCCCCCATACCTTCCTCCACCTCCCCCGACCCCGACAATTTGTTTTGTGGGGTTGTTTTTTTTAAAAAAAAAAAAAAAAAAAAAGCAAATGTTTCAAAATCCCTTCTGGCAGAGAAAGGTACCTCCAAATTTAAATTTAAAAAAAAACATATTTTACTATAGTGAGAATATGGATTTAACATAAACAAAAGGCATTTTCTTGTTGCTGTCATTATTGGTAAATCTTTTAGCCCTCACCTCTTCCTGAAATCATGTCTCAAGGAAAGTCTCTCCAAATACTAATAGTATCTACCACTTGTTGAATCTATACATGTGTGAGGCACCATGCCCGGTACTTCAAATACACTGATTTGATTCCGTTTCCCCACCTGCAACATGAAGGAATTTGTCTAGATCAGAGAACTACAGTCCCTGGGCTAATTCCAAATGCTATTTCTGTAAATGAGGCTCTCTTGGAACGTAGCCAGGTCCATTCATTTACAAATTGCCTATGACCACTTTCCCACCACCAGGGCAGAGGTGAACACTTACCACAAAAGCCCTAGGGACTGCTTAAAATATTTACTATCTGTTGTTTTTTTTACAGAAAAAAAAATATGCCATCCTCTGAACTAGAACATAGCATCAAAGAAGCTTCAACAACTAAAATCCTATCCCTCTGACTCTGTAATGAGAACTCCTTCTCCACTCTATCATTCGTAGCATCAAACAGCAAAAACAGCATATTGGCCTGATTTTGCCTAGGTGTTGTTATGTAGGGTTCTTCTCTACCAGTGTCAGTTCTTCAGGAGAATATTCTTTGTGCTTCTAATTCTGTGGCTTAACTTATTAGTCCATTGTTGAGAGCCAACAACTTCAATTAATCCCAAATTAATAACTGTCGATAACACCCACTTCAGCTATTCTTTTCCCTTTCTTTATTGATTAAGGAATTACATATGTGTTCTTCTTCCCCCATTGCCTTTCCCCCTCTCCCCCTCCCCTCGCTCATGCCCTCACCATCCTGTCTGTGTTCCTTGGTTATGCTTATATGCATGCATACAAGTCCTTTGGTTGAACTCTCTCTCTAGCCCCCACCTCCCCTACCTTCTCTCTGAGGTTTGAGCATCTGATCAATGCTTCTCTGTCTCTGGATCTATTTTTGTCCATCAGTTTATGTTGTTCATTATATTCCACAAATGAGTGAGATCATGTGATATTTATCTTTCTCTGACTGACTTATTTCGCTTAGCATAATGCTCTCCAGGACTATCCATGCTGTTGCAAATGGTAGGAATTCCTTCCTTTTTACATCAGCATTGTATTCCATTGTTTAGGTGTAACACAGTTTTTTAAGCCACCCATCTGTTGATGAGCACTTAGGCCGTTTCAAAATCTTACCTATTGTAAATTGTGCTGCTATGAACATAGGGGTGCATATATCCTTTCTGATTGGTGTTTCTGGTTTCTTGGGATATAGTCCTAGCAGTGGGATCATTGGGTCAAATGGGAGTTCCATTTTTAGTTTTTGAGGAAACTCCATACTGTTCTCCACAGTGGCTGCACCAGTCCGCATTCCCACCAGCAGTGCACGAGGGTTCCTTTTTCTCTGCATCCTCGCCAACATTTGTCATTTGTTGATTTGTTCATGATAGCCATTCTGACAGGTGTGAGATGGTATCTCGCTGTTTTGATTTGCATCTCTCAGACAATTAGTGACTTTGAGCATGTTTTCATATGTTTCTTGGCCTTCCTTCTGTCCTCTTTGAAAAGTATCTAGTTAGGTCTGTTGCCCAATTTTTGATTGGGTTGTTTATCGTCCTTTTGTTAAGTTGTATGAGTTCCCTGTAAATGTTGGAGATTAAACCCTTATCGGTGATAACATTGGCAAATATGTTCTCCCATGCAGTGGGCTTTCTTGTTGTTTTGATGGTTTCTTTTGCTGCACAGAAGCTTTTTATTTTGATGTAATCCCATTTATTTATTTTCTCTTTAGTTTCCATTGCCCTAGGAGCTGTATTGGTGAAGATACTGCCACTTCAACTATTAATAAAAATATTACACTGAGCAAAATAAACCAGTTAGAAAAAAATAAGTATCACATGATCTCAATCATGTGAAATCTAATGAACAAAATAAACTGATGAACAAAACAGAGAGCGAGAAGCATGGAACAGACTGACAAATTTCAGAGGGACATTGAGGGTGTGGGGGGAAAGATTAACCAGGGAATTTGTATGCACATATGCATAGCCCATGGACACAGACCATAGTGTAGGAAGGCCTGGGAAGGGCAGGTGCAGGATGGAGGGGATCAACGGGGAAAAAACACACAAAGGGGACATCTGTAATACTTTCAACAATCAAGGTACATTTTGTAAAAATAAGTGTAATTATGGGACTCTAACAAATTACACCAATAAAGAAAAGAAGATCCAATTCCATCACTTCTTTCCTCACTCTCTCAAGTCATTGCTTCTTCTCCATCTGTTTCCCTGCCATCATCCTTGTCTGTTGCCATGTCACATTACTGCCTGTGCGTCATTCAGCCCAATCCTAGGCAGGAAGTAAGAGTCTACACATTTCAATCCAAGGTTCGCCTTTTGAAAGAATAAGAGTAAGGAATATGACTTTTTCTTAAGTGTTTTCACTCATTTCCAAGCTCACCGAGATTGCACCAGCCCATGGTCCTCGCAGGGGCCTGGAAGGATGTGGCAATGGGAGAAAGAGCACCATTTCCAGGCCTTTGGTTTCACAGAGAAAACTCAGAGCCACGATGAAGTGAAAGGAATTCTTTTCAATATTAGAGGAGTGGAGAGGACAAGGAAGAGGGGACTGGAACTGCTGTGGGCACATGTTACTCAAGGAATATTCTTAAGGAACAGGAACATTCAATATTCATACATAAATCACACATGGTACTGCAGTATTAAATTGTCCCACCTCTCCAGTGTTTCAGGAACATTAGCTTGACCTCACTAAGTCACTTTTCCTTCCTTAAATAATAAGGAAAAAGACTGGAAGAGCAGTCTTTCAAAATAGTATGACTCCCTGTTTTATTGGTAAGAAGAAATGCAGGAGGATAAGGTTCACTGTTAGAGCTCCCTGGACACCTTATAAAGTCTATGCCATTGTTTTTTCATTCCTATATAGGAAGTTGCTGTCTGTTTTTAAAAGTGCAGAAGTGTGCTCCTAGAATTTTCCAGAACCTGACCAGCCAGTGCCCAGCAGTCACCTATCTCCCTGAGCGGCCCAGAGAGCCAGGAGCTCATCCAGCAGACATCAGAGTTAAACTCCAGTAGCTGACCGTCTCAGCCCCTTTTTCCACACGCCCTGCCCCCTGAGCTGATTCAACCTCAAGATGCATGCAGAGCTCGAGTCTTTTGAACTTATTTACAAGTTTTATCATTATACTTGCCCACATTATGCAAGCAGTTTGCAATCTCCCCTTAATTCTCTGACTTTAATTATATAATTGAACAAGCCCAAAACTCATTTTTCCCAGGAAACATTAAACATTACCATCTTAATGAAATTTGTAATGAAATAGTCCACTCTGCATGCAAATGACCGGTAGTGGCTGGGCCACTAGCTTATCGCTGGGCAAGGCAACAAGACAGATGCTCCTTCTTTTGTCAGTCGGTGGGGAATGGCAGGCTCGCCCACACTTTTGGCCGGAATGATAATTCCACAGGACGAGGAGACAGGCCTCTGCGAGACACACGGATATAATTAAGATTGGGTGACAAGACTTTAAATGAAGCAGGAACTGATCTTAACCTATACAAATCCAACTTATTTTCAAAGCTGAAGGGACTCAAACTTTTCTTGCCAATTAAAGGAAAGAAAAGTTAGCAACTGTCTTCCCTTCTCCAGAGACCAGAGGTCTGAGAGATTGACAGTTCTCTTCTCAACTTGCTTCCCAGGACTGAACGGAGGAAATGGGCAACACGTAAGAAACGTGGGGATCTTCTGAACGTCTCCGCATAATGAATGAACGACTCTTCAAGTATCGGTGCCTTCCCAGCTGCATTTCTCAAATACCCTTGTTGCATAAAACGCAGGTCGTTTATGCACTACACGCTGTCCTCATGCCAAAGTCCCTGCCTGCCAAGACAAGGGAGGCAACCTGTTCACACTTTTGTCCAAACAGCATGGACAACCATGTCCTGTGCCAAGCAGACACCACATTAAAGTACTTAATGATGGCCACTGTGTATGTAACAAATTCCCAGTTCCCGGGCCCTGTCGAGTCTTTCCATTGCCAGAAACATGTCAAGAGGCCCAAAGGCTCCCCACAGAGCCTTACCCTGAACATGTAGAGTCGCTAGAGAAGAGAATGCAATGGCTGCACCCATCACAGTACCTAGCAGAACAAATGTGATTTCCCTTCCTAAGTACCTTCATGTTCCCACAGAAAGACTTATTGGCAAAGGAAATTTTGTCTGTAACATTTTTAACAATTTTTACATTATTGGAGTATGGTTCGCATCCTATATAATAAAAATATAATATGCAAATAGACCCAACGGCAGAAAGATTGGTCACTATGATGTGCCTTGACCACCAGGGGGCAGGCACTCAATGTAGGAGCTGCCCCCTGGTGGTCAGTGAGCTCCCACAGGGGGAGTGCCACTCAGCCAAAAGCTGGCTCACCACTGGCGAGTGCTGCAGTGGTGACGACAAAAACTCTGCAACAGGTGGGCAGTAAGGAGTGAGGGGCCCCAAACTGTGAGAGTCCCAGACTGCAAGAGGGATGTCTGACTGCTGGCTTAGGCCCGATCCCCTGGGAGGTCCCCCAGGGGTCCCAGACATCCCCTGAGGGGTCCCGGACTGGGGACCCTTCCCCATCCAGTACACAAATCTCATGCACCAGGCCTCTAGTATCATATAATTTACCCATTCAAACCACACGATTCAATGATTTACAACATATTGCATTATTAATTTTTAATTGTGGCTAAATATCTGTCACAAAATTTGCCATTTTTAAGTGTACAGTTCATTGGCATTGATTACATTCAAAATATTGTCCATCACCACTCTCTATTTTCAAAACTATTTCATCTCTCCAAATAGAAACTCTATAATCATTAAGTGAAAACTCTTCATTCCTCCTCCCAGAGCCCTTAGAACCCTCTCTTGTACTTTCTGTCTCTATGAATGTGCTCACTCCCAATGTCTCGGTTAAGTGGGATCCTGTAATACTTGTCCTTCTGTGTCTGGCTCAGTTCACTTGGCATCTCGTCTTTAAGGGCCATCCATGTTGCATCACGTATCAGAAATCTTAGCTCTTTCTATGGCTGAAGAATACTCATTAAATGCATATATCACGTTTTGTTTACCCACTCAGCTGTTGAGGATAAGCTTATTTTTTAAATACTTTGAGTGCAGAGATTTGAGAAATTCCATATTCAATTTATAGCACACTCCTGTCTTCAGTCAACATGTGCCCCTCTCTCAGGTTTTGCTCATTTCTTCATCCTGAGAGCTTCTTCCCCCCACCCACCTCCTCCAATAGGCGTGCATGTTCATGTGTTGGATATAGGCCCCTAATTATGTACTTAGGTTTGTAAAATATATAATTGTACTGTTTGAATTTATACAAACGAATCGAATTTATAGAAATTCATTCTGTTTCTTACTTTTTCACTCAACAATAGGCTTTTAAAACTATTGTATGTGTTCACTTCGGCAGCACGCATACTAAAATCGGAGCAATACAGAGATGATTAGCCTGGCCCCTATGCAAGGATGACACGCAAATTCATGAAGCATTCCACATTAAAAAAAAAAAAAGATCTACACTTATGACTGTATCTTATTGTTTGATGTTTAGTCTCTGAAATGTGGCATAAAGGGATTAAATGGTCTCATGCTATTATCTATTCTCCACTGACGAAGCTGACTCCCAGGGCAACTTCCGTGCTTCTCTGTGAGCACCGAACAAATCTCTTAATCTCTCCAAGATCCGTGTCTTTATCTGTATAATGAGGGGGTTACACCAGATCAGAGTCCTGATGGGCCGTGTACCTCAAATGACCTGGGAAACTTTGCCAAAACAATGTACCCAGCCCGACGGCAAGATCCAAAATAGTAAAGCCCTGGCATAAACAAGTATTGGCGGGGCAGAAAATAAAACACTTTCCAGATGATTCTGGTGCGTATCCCTAATTAAAACCCCTGCCCGAGATGGATCTCCGAAGTCCCTTCCCTTTAATACACTGAGATTCCACGGTGATAGGCAGAGGTCCTACAGAAAACCACAGGCTAGAAGCTGGCAGTAAAAATAATGCCTGTGTCCCAGCTCTTGGTTTTCTGAGTATAAAATCCATTTTAAAACGCATTTAGGCTACTTTATTGCTACCTTCTCTAAGTCCTATATTCCTAGGATTAACTGCTCCCTGGTTAGCACACTCATCCATAACTCCTCGGGCTCAGTCCCTCCTTAGCTTGGATCATGCCCTCTGGTCCTTGTGTTTGATAAAAGCTGCAAGAGGCTGGGAACATTTTTCATCTCTATTCCCATCAGAAATTTGTGTAGCTCAATAGGGTCACCTCTGAGTCTCTGCTTTTGCAAGGAATACAGATCCGGTTTCCAGAGTCTGGTTCGAAAAGAAGAGGCCTGGACAATTCTCCGGGTAAACAGCGCTGCTCTGCCTCATCCTTTGGGCCTGGTTCTGAATTCCGTAATCAGAACTCGCCTTCATGGTCTTCCTGGCCCCCAAATAACACAGTTTAAAAGTTTGGAAATGCAAGCTATAGGAAGAAGAAAAATGTTATTATAATCCCACCTGGTGAAATAACGTTTTTCTCACATGTCTGACCCGGGCCCAATCGTCTCAGTTAGTTCAGGCTGATGTGACAAAGTGGTTTATAAACAGACATTCCTGTTCTCATAGCCAGAAGCCGGAAGTCCTAAATCAGGTGCCAGCAAGGCCCGTTTCTGGGGTGAGCCCTTTTCTGGATTGCAGACTGAACTGTATCCTCACCTGATGAGAGGAAGCAAGCTCTCTCGAGACTTTCATGAGCATTCATCTCATCATGAGGCTCCACCTTCATCGCCTCCCAAAGGCCTCACCTCTGAATTACCACATTGGGAAATGGGGTTTTAATACATGAATTTATTTGGGGAGAAAGGGGAACACAAGCATTCAGTCCATAACACTCTTATCTATTTTGTTAGGTCTGATCAAATAATTGAATTGATACCCCTCCCCCAGGAACTGGCTTTTCAGGTCATTTCACTATGGACATTCCCTTTGCTGAGACCACATTTCACTTGCTGTGACCACATTTCACTTGCTATGACCACATTTCACTTGCTATGACCACATCCTACTATCCTTCCTTCCGGTATGCATGAAGAAGTCTCCGCCCAGAATAAAGCCCGCCAAAACTCCTTTAAAAGCTAATGACTCCCATCACTCATAGGATCACCTCTGAGTCTCTGCTTGTGCAAGGAATTCAGATCTGATTTCTGGGTGCTAGGGCCATCCAGGCTCAGCCACCTGGTGTGCAGATGGTCGAATAAATTCATAATCCCACACCATTCTGGCCTCATGCGTTCCTCCTTCGGCGACCTAAAGGCCTCACCTCTAAACCCCCACATTGGGGGGTGGTTTTTAACACATGAATTTAGTGGGGGGACACAAACATTCAGTCCATAACACTCTTATCTATTTTATTCAGTGGGAACTCTATTGGTCCATTTCGGCCCCAAACTCAGAAATTACGTTTGTCCTCTCTTTTCCTTCCTACCTCAATCCATCAGCACAACCTCCTAATATATCCTGAATCCATCTCTGTCTTTCTGTTCCCATTCCTACCACCAAACGCCATCATCTCTCACCCGGCAGCTCCCTTAGCCTTTTGGGTAAGTTGCAGAAGGAATGAAAAGATAGTGACAGGACCAGAAAACGAAAACATCCAGATGGGCTTGAAGACTTGGGTCAGAACTAAGGAAATTACATTTCATACAAATAAATGTAAGCCTTTGCATTTACTTGCCAGCATTCCATGGCATGCGTTACCAGATGAATAAAGGACTTGGGTGATTTATTTGACTGCAAGCTCAATTAAGAAAACAATGCGATGTACCCAATTTAAAAGAAAAAAAAGGCTCGTACTATTTTGGCTGAATGAATAAGAATGCAGCACCCAGTACAAAGGGCATAATATAGTCCTTTCATGCTGGTAACACACAGAGTTTCATTCTATGCTACACATTATATATGAATATCCAGAATTGACTGAGCAGGATTCTGAGCAGAGCTAAATTGGGTCACATGAACAACAGCTGAAAAAACGTGGGGACACTTGTCTGGGAAAGACTGCGAGTCTAAAGGGCACACCCACGCTTTGGAACACATGAGTATGTCCCTGGCAGAAGGCGAAGTCTCCAAACAGATAGTTCCAGGAGGGGCAGGCTTTGATTCAAAAGAAATCCGCACATCCTTCAGAGTTCAGCTGCGATGCCTCTCCTCAGAGAAGCCTGCCCTGATTGCCCTGCCTAAGTAGCCCCATCACGTTCCACCACATCACCCTGTTTCATTTCCCTCCTTGCACATATTGCCAGGTCAAGTTATCCTACTTTTTGCTGAAGCATATGCTGCCTCCTCGACTTTCACACGCCATGGGTGAGAGCTGGGATCGTGTTTCTCCTGTTCGTCAGAACATTCAGGACCCAGGAAAGTGTAAGGCGCGTAGTGGGAGCTCACAAATCCTCAGAAAGAAACGACCGCCCTCCTCTCCACAGTCGCTTCCAGCATTCAAAGGTCACGAACAGTCATTCTCAAGGAGACTAGCAACAGCATTTGAGGTTCCTGCTGGGAACAGGCCCTCAGAGAGCCGAGTTCATTATCTGCCGCCTCCTGGGGATTCCCCCTCACTCAGTGGCTTCCATCCTCTGACTCAATCTGCAGGTCCGCAACCGCAGATTCCTCGGATGTCCTCTGGCCAACGAGTGTCCTTGGATCGGAGGCTTCCTTTGGGTTCTCCCCAGAGTGAGCTCCTGTTTGTTCTCTGGATCCAGATGCGGCTTCCTGAAGTCTAGGACAGTGTGACTTTTGACCTTCTTCATGTGTTTGGAGGCCCAGGCGTTGTGGAAGTCAAGTGGAAGTCTCCAGAACACTGCTCCCCTCAACCTGAATCCAGCAGGTGGGTTTTGTCTCCAGTCACATTTTTAGAAGGCTGCTTTAAAGGAACAGCCACCTGAATAATAATGTCACCGCAGCCTAGAGACAGGCAAACCTACCAATGGTGTATTTCTTTTTAATTAAAAAGCAAGTTAAAAAAACAACATAATCCTATTTCTCTTGTAAAATAAAATACATATGAAAGATCCGGCAGGAAATACACCAAAATGTCAACTGTGTAATCGCTGGGTAGGGTGGAACATGGGCATCTTTCTTTTCTTTTCTTTTCTTTTTTTTTTTTTTTTTTTGATAACTTTGAAAAATCATTTGCAATTATCCAAACGCAACTTGTTACTTTCATGATTTCAAAAAATGGTAGTTTGGGGTAAAAAAAAAAAAGGTAGTTTGCTCAAAAGGTTGATTGACTTTGCACTTGGGACCAATCAGGAGGTCGGGGAGGGAGGGCAGCTGGCGGTTGTGGAGCACCCACTGCGGTGAGGGCTTCTGCCTTCTCCCTTTACTCCTCACCACCCGCCCCCGAAGCAGCAGCCCCTTTCAGAGCTCGGAAAACTGAGACTCGGGAAGGTTAGCGATTTGCCGAAGGCCTACGATTGGGGAGAGATGAGATTTGAATCCAAGCCCGCACCGCGCTTCATAGGAAAGACACTCATTCTCCCTCCAAGCCGGAGCCTGGGGCTGAGCCACAGAAGCACCAGTCCTGGGGTTTCGGTGGATTTGCCATTAATGAGTCTCAGCGTTTCAGATTCCTCCGTCCACGATCGACTCTGTTACCCACGGAACGGTGCGCGGCAGCGCTGCGGACACCAGGGAGCTCGTTAGGCAGGAAGAATCTCAGGCCCCGTCTCACACCCGCGGAATCAGACTCTGCTTTTTACCGGGATGCCCAGGCGGTTCACCTGCTCCTCGCAATCGGAGAAACGCCGCTTTTAAGATGCCTCCCCAGCCCCCCTGCCTACTACCCAGATTGCTATGGAAACCACCATCCCCAGCCTCCCCTCCCATGTCCCTTCTCCTCCCCTGAAACAAAGCTCTGTCAGACATTCACAGGAGCCTGGGGCTCAGGAGGAGAAATGCTAGCCACCAAGACACTGTATTCATCAACATAACGCCTGGCCCTGCCTAGTTGAAGAGTGTGAGCCTCGAGGCTAGCTGGGCCTGGTCCCTCCATACCAGCCAGAGCAGTGGTGGCTGGTAAATGTGTAACAGCCAATTTCCGAGGAGTAAATACTCCCACCAGGACCAATTCCAAGCCCTGGATGATGTCACTGGACACGGACTGGAGAAGGGATGCGCACAGTTGGCTCACAGGAGCAGACGGGGGAGGAGGGGGTGCAGAGGCATCAGCCCCAGCGCCCCGCTCAGCCCGAGCCTCATTTTTCTGCGTCGAGGTCCTTCGTAGGAGGGGGGGAAGCTACAGCATTATTTCAGCTAATGAGGACATAATGTTTTATTGTTGGCTTCCGCAGCCATTTAAATTTATCCATCTCTAATTAGTTTTGGCAAACAGAAAATGACTCGCCAAATATAATCTGCCACAGCCTGTCAGACTGTAAAATTGTCTGCGCTGGCCGGGCGCTCGGAGCTCGGAGGGAGTCCTGGGTCCGCTAGTGGAGCCAGGCTGGGGCGCCTGGGCTCAGCCTCGTGAATAAAACATCTCCGGCAGCTTGTAGGGGGGAGCGGAAAGGGGTGCAGGCAGAGCCCGGGCCGTACATTCCGCCTGACTCTGCAACATCTACGCTCGTTCTTCATTTCTCAACAGGGACGAGGTAGGCCAGCCGCGCCTTTCTGGGTTAGGAAGAGAGGGCATCTGAGGAGGAGCCGGATTGACAGAGAGGAGAAGGCAGGACGCACGGGGGATGGGAAACGGGGAACACACAGAGAGAGGAAGGAGCTGAGAACCATTTGCAACACATGGAGCAGGTCTGTTTGGCTGGAGGACAAAGCTGTTCATTGTTGTCATCGTTATTAACCGCCACCCACTGAGCATTTACCATATGCCAGGCTCTATGCTAAACACTTTAAGCCAATTATCTCAATGACTGCACAGAAATCCTGCATCATCACCGTCATCATCATCATCATCACCCTCTCCATTTTACAGGGGAGGAAACTGGGGCTTCAAAGTGTAAAATGTTTGCTCATGGTTGCACAGCTCGTAAGAAAAGGGGGCAGACTCCAAGCCAGGTCTAGCACATTCTGAAGCCCACGCAGTAAGCACCTCATTACGTCACCTTAAATGTGTGGGGTGGCAGTGGGGTGGCGGGAAAGGGAGATGTCCCTCCCTAAGAGGCTTCCTCTGAGCAGCCAGAGGGCAGGAGAAATGGGGAAGGGGGGACTTACGACTCCCCCCAGGTCCTGAGGGCTGAGAGCGGAGTGCTGAGTTCCAACAGCCTCACCTGCATTCCGCCCAGCTCAGACCGCTCAGTTCCAGAAATGACATTTTCAGAGAAACAGTGACAAAGCAGAAGGGGATGACGAGATGGTGGGAACACTCAAAAGCCACCCTTGTCGGGAATAAATCAGGCCAGAAAGGATGAGGCTGAACCAACAAACACATTTGTCAGAGACGGCTGGTTCCTCTTCCTCCAGGACATAGCGAGACCACGTCTTCCAATTGTGGCCAGAGACTGAGCTCTAGCCAATGGGACGTGGGAGGAAGTGATGGAACAGACCTCCAGGCTCGGCCCTGGGGCTGCCCCTGGACCGTCATCATGCTCTCTGTCCTCGGGGACCGTGGGAACCGGCTATTGATGCAGGCAGAGCCTCGGGATGGAAGGAGCCTGTTCTCTGAACTCCTGCTTGGAGACAAGCCTCTCACCAATCAAAAACACTTCATTGAACTTTATGTGAGTAAGAAACAAACTTGTGTTTATTAAGGTTCTCGTTTTAAAAGCAACCGGAACCATTAGCCTGGAGAAAACTTGGAGGTGGAGCGTAATCGTGATGTTCAACTTCAAACACCTGATGGGCCACCACAAGTTAAAAGACTTGTTGGTGATACTCCAAGGCAGGTCACTGAGACCGGGAGTCGTAACTCTAAAGAGACTGGTCATCACCACAGTGAGGAAAAGCATACCCAACAATCAGAAAGGCCCAAAGTTCTGGCTCCTGTCCACTCTCCACCCTCATTTCCCATCACTCTCTATGGGTGTTCACTCTTCCTTCTGTTCCATGACCTCTTTCTTGCCTTTGGGCCCTATCCATGCAGATCCCTCACCGCAAGCACTCCTCCTGACATGGTACAGGCCTTACTCATATACTCATTCAACAGCTGGGTATTACCCCATGCCATGCCATGGCAGGCTCTGTTCTGGGTTCTTGGGATACAGCAACGAACAAAACTGACAAAAATCCCTGCCCTCATAGACCTAAATTCTGTCCAAAGATAAACACTATAAATAATCCTATCTAATAAAAGGGTAATAAGTAAATTAACCGTCACTCCGTCACAAATATGGCAGCACCCATAGCCACAAGATGACAGTGCCCAGTCCTCTCAGCCCTGCTGACGTCCCCCAATCCCAGGGGGCGGCCGGAATGCTTGCTTCACCACTGTGGCAACGGGGCAAGCATTCCACCTCGGTGGTGGATGGGCCTCTTGGCCGCGGAGAGCCTCTGGCCAGCGGGCGTGGAGCGGCCAGGTCCCGCAGAGAGCTACTGGCACGCGGATTAGTGCACAAGTTTACTAGTGAATATAATAAATGAATAGCTAGTATGGTTGTTAGGCAATAAATGCTGAGGAATATAAAGAAAGGCATGGCAAAGGAAGGAGGGTTGGGTGTTCTGGGGCCAAGGTGTGGTGTACCAGACAAGTAGCCATTTGAGGTAGGATGTCCGTGGTGATTGGCACCCTGGCATTTATCTCATAGAGAAGCTAATACTTAAGGGAGGAAAGGAACTTAGTCAGAGAGTATCTGAGGGAGAGCATTCTAGGCAGAGGGAGCAGGTGAAGTTCCTGTGGTGGGAGCATCTCCGGTTTGTTCAAAGAATGGCGTAGAGGCCGCAGAGGGAGTAAGAGAGGGGATGAGAGAGGTGATAGGAACACCTGAGGCTTCAGATTAAATGTCACTTCCTAACGGAGGCCACTGGGAACCCCCAAATCTGAACTACATTTCCATCCCTCCATCCCATTATGGTCTCTCACCGCCCATTTGTCTTTTATGACATTGTGTCCGTTAGGTAGGGCAACCACATCAAACTGCGTGCCAACACGAATGTACTGTCTCACGGTTCTGGGGGCCAGATTCTGAGGTCAAGGCGTCCGCAGGGCTGGTTCCTCCTGAGAACGGTGAGGGACCCATTCCAGCCTCTCTCCTTGGTTTGTCGATGGCCATCTCCTCCCTGTGTCTCTCTCTTCACATCATCTTCCTTCTATGCATGTCTGTGTCTAAATGTCCCCTTTTTCTAAGGACACCAGTCCTATTGGATTAGGGCCCACACTCATGACCTCATTTAACTTGATTGCCTCTGCAAATAAGGTCACATTCAGACAGACGAGGGGTTGGGACTTCAATGAGTGAATTTAGCGGAAGACAATTTAGCCCAGAACAGACATTGTAAGTTATGATTATTTTACCCAGGCATTGAATTGTTTGGTGTCAGCAACCTCTGTAGGTACCACCAAGGCAGAGCCCAGGCGATTTCAGGCATCTCCCCACACCCAGCCCCTGGTCCTGCTATTTGGTGCTTCATTAATATTTGTTGACCACATGAGTGGCTGTTGGAGTGAGCTGCCTCCAGAGGCAGTGGCCACCAGCCGCCAAGTCACCGGTTCAGAGGTTTGGTAGTCATCCCAGGACACACAGGTCATCACAGCGCGACCTCTAAAACCCGTTCCCACCCTGAGAGTTTGTATTTCCCTGGCAATCCTGAAATACAGCCTCAAGTTCATTCTGTCCTGCTGCAAACAGGCAGAGCAACCTCCTCCGACCCTTCAGTTCTGCCAGCTTCTCTCCTTCCCTTTAAAAGCCTCTTCCCTCAGGGCTGCCCCTCAGGGCTGGGCTGTGTTGTGTTGACAAATGAGAAATCCGACTGGGTCCCCGGCCTGATTCTGCCCCGTTAGCCATCTGGAAGAACCACCAGGTAATAACTCCTGTGGTTTTAATAAAGCCGGGATTACTCAGCTCCCTCCTCTCCTCCACCCCGCTTGCCGTCTCCTTCACACAGCCAGTTGCTGGGGAAGGACACTGCCTCGTGTGGAAGTGGGAACCTTCTGGACGGAGACCAAGAAAGCATCCAAACCTTCATCTGGAGAAGCTTGCAGGAAAACGGCCAAGAGAGCAAAGGTGTATGTAGTGCAGACTCTGGTCTCCGTTCCTTGTCCGTGTGCTGATTTGGGGTGGAAGTGAGAGATGTCATTTAACCTCTCTGGATCAGAAAGTTAAAGTAACAGGAACATTTAGAAACAGTCGAACGACTTGCTAGGGTGGTGGGACTGGGGGTGTTTTTGGTTTCTTCCTCCCATTTTTGCTTCAGTTGCCTGAATGCTGCTTGTCCAACAATTAGAGTTTGCTTTTCATCACTAAACTAGGCATGCTGTTGATTTGCCCCAAAAGGGAGGCAGACATTTGCTCACTGGTGTATGAGAGATCTCTTTTCTAGAGCCACCTGGGGCATGGGGAGCAGGGTGCAGCAAAACCTTCTGAACCCTGTAAACTTGGCCATCAGGAGTGGGACTATGCCCAAAACACCTGCAATAAGATGGTTCCCCAGAGGGAAAGTCAGGTGTAGCTACTGATTAGGAAAGAAAATGTCTGCCCTCCCCTCACCACTCCTACCTCCCCCCTTATGGCTCAGTGGTTGAGCGTCGACCTATGAACCAGGAGGTCACGGTTCAATTCCTGATCAGGGTATATGCCCAGATTGTGGGCTCAATCTCCAGTGCGGGGGGGAGGGGGGCATATGCTGGAGACAGCTAATCAATGATACTCTCTCATTATTGATGTCTTCTCTCTCTCTTTCTCTCTCTCTCTCTCTCACTCTCTCTCTCTCTATCTCTCTTCCCCTCTAAAATCAATAAAATTTTTTAAAATAAAGAAAAGAAAGTGCCTGCTGCCTGGCCAAGAATGACACCAATAGTCACTACATCAGCCAAGATTTTTTCATAGCAGCAACTCACATGGGTACAATATTGTCCTTTTTTAAGCCGTTTCACATACTCAATCTCATTCAACCTTCAAAAATGCCCTTGTGTCGAGACCAGTTTGGCTCAGTGGATAGAGCGTCGGCCTGCGGACTAAAAGGTCCCGGGTTTGATTCTGGTCGGGGACATGTACCTTGCTTGCGGGCACATCTCCAGTGCGGGGCGTGCAGGAGGCGGCTGATCGATGTCTCTCTCTCATTGATGTTTCTGACTTTCTATCCCTCTCCCTTCCTCTTTGTAAAAAAGCAATAAAAAATATATTTTTTTTAAAAATGTCCTTGTAAGGTCCTTGGTTATCATACACCTTACAGGACACAAACTGACTTGGATAGATTACTGTCTTCATTCTTCCCTTTCTCACTAGTGATGTAGCAGCAAAGGTGGTGATATCTACAGCACAGAATTCTGTTCCTGGGAAGAATTACATTCCATGGATTCACTTAGCCAGGACATTAGAAATGGATTCTTGTAACTACACAGAGGTAGGAAGGCTGAACCATCAGGTTACCCAAACGGCCTGATCAGGAAGCCTGACAGGCTGGTGCAAAAGTTCTCAAGCTTTTCCCCGTTGAGACTCAGGTGACAGATGACATCGGGGTGTGATGCACTTCCAGGAACATCCTCAGGTTCACACACGGGTCCCAGTCACTCACTGACAGGACTTTCCCACCTGAACAGGAAAGCACCTTACAGCACAGGTGAGCCAGAAGGGGGGCGGGTAACTCACTGGATACCTCCAGATTCCCCCAACAACTAGCATGGGAAGCAGCTCTGTGCTGCAGCTGAGAGCACAGCCTTTGGTGACAAACAGAATATGGCTTCTGATATTGGTTCTCATTCTTTCTAGCTACGTGACCCTGAGCAAGTTTATTTACCTCTCTGACCCTCCGTTTTTATAAATTGGAAATAAGAACACACATCTCCTAGGATATCCCAGTGAGGATAACTAAGATAATACAGCGGTGCCCTGCATAACAACACAGACCCACATACACAATGGTGATCTCCCATATAGCTTAGGCGTGCCTGCTCAGCAATGTTCGCACAACCACAAAATCACTTAAGAATGAATTTCTCAGGGCAAATCCCTATCATGAAGCAGTGCGCACATACAAAGCTCTTTCCAACAGGCTTAGGACACAGCACGTATTCAGTCATCGTTAGTTCATTATAGCAGCGGTAGTGCTACTAGAAATCACTTGAAAACTCCTTCAGAAATGACCGCCACACGCTAGACAAGGCCTGGCTCTGAGTGGCCTTCTTCCCAGAGTTCTGCCCACAAAGAGCCGAGAGTTGGGCAGTTGGTATGACAAAAATCAGGATGAAAGCTGGACGATTCCAGGGGAAATCCTGCCAATTTCTGCAGAGTTTCCTCATTGAGAATTAAACCCTGTGGAGGGCATAGGAGAAAAGGTCAGAGAACCCATAAAGAGATACACTGATAAATCAGGAGAGAGGACTCAACGTGTCCAGCAACATTTACAAGCAAAATCACACGCAGAGATCTCTCTGGAAGACTTCTGAAAGAAGGAAGGGGGTGGGCCTTGACGTGCAGGTAAGATTTGGGTGGGAGAAAAGAGGCAAGCCCAGCCAAGGATGCAAGACAGGAGGAGCAAGCACATCGACACAGCAGGAGTCTGTGCCAGACCGCTGGGCCCAAAGTCTCCTTTGCCTCCTTCTCCTTGCCTCTCCCATCATCCCTGCCCTTCCCTGAATAACTCAGCCCTTTGGCTAAGCTATCAGGGTGTTCCAGGTTGGTTCTGCTTGCAGGGTTTCCTTAGCAACCTAATTAAACATAGCGCATTTAATTGAATCATAGTGAAGCCCATAGCTGATGCCTCTACACCTGGAGGGGAAAAGGTGGGGTGTGATGAAAACCCACTGCGTCTTCCTGGTGCCAGCTAGGACTCTGAAGATATTTTCAAACCTCAGCATAAAAAAAGAATGCTATTTGGGGCAATATCATGTATAGATTGAAATAATCTCCCAAACAAGAGAAGAGAAGATATGCCTTTTCTACAACAACAGTTCAGTAAATTTTGTTTAGCTTGCGTAGGATACTGTTAATTACAGTAATTTATCAAAGTGGCACAAGGTGGTATTCACACACACAAAGAGTACTTTCCCACAGTGGAAAATCCTCAGTTTTATATAAGTTGAAGCTAGTACTAATTGAATTTTCACTTGGGTAGATAAAATCTTTAACAACTCCGGAATAACTAAATGCTCTTTGCTCAATGATGTGGATCGGGATGATTTACAACACCTTTCACACAATCATGCTAATTTTGCTTTCATATGATTAATTAAAACAATATGTTCATTCTTCCTAAAGTGGAATTAGGGCACCAAGGAGGTGGCTTTTATTACCAACTTCCCTATCCAGCCATAAAAGCAATGTTCACACACTGTCTTCAAGGAAGTGGTAGGCATATAGGGCCCTGATGGAGAGAGAGACTCGGTCACATTCAGTGCTATGCTTTGGAAGGCAGCAGAGGTGGGTCTGATGGGCAGAGAGATGGTTCTAGACTTCAGAGCTAAAAAGGATTTCCGAGGCAATCTCATGAAAACCTACCATTTTACAGATGAGGACACCGAGGCTTGGCAAGGCCAACAAGTTATTCCCAACTTATAAGGCCCCATTTTTCTTTACTTTACTTTTTTTTTTTAATCCTCCACTGGGAATATTTTCCCATTGGTTTTTAGGGAGAATAAAAGAGAGAGGGAAAGAAAGAGAGAAACCTAGATATGATAGAAACACATCAATTGGTTGCCTCCCACATGAGCCCCAACCACGGTCCTGGATGGGGAAGAGCCTGCAACCAAGGCACATGCCCTTCATCAGAATTGGACCCAGGACCATTTGGTCCAAAGGCCAACACTCTATCCACTGAGCCAAACTGGGAAGGGTATAAGGCCCTATTTTTTGGTACAATAGGTATCAGTATCCAGCCACCCTCTGACTTAACTCAGTCTTTTGGAGGAAGAGCACTGGATTGGAAGTCAGCAAACCTGGATTTAAGACCCAATCCTACTGCAGACTCACTGTGGCACCTTCCGAGGCATTGAATTTCTTTCACTTCCCCCCCTGTAGAATTGGGATGATAGCACTGGCACTGTCAATCTTCCAGAATAAAGAGCCATGAGATAGACAGCATTTAAGGCACTCCTCCATGCCTAACCCCCATTATCTCCTAAATTTCCCAAACCCCTCTGCCTCAGTGCCTATACCTCAAAAGGGCCCCCTTGTGTTTTCCAGCTGGAGAAGCTGAAGACTGGGAGACAGTAAGGTCCACAGCTAATTAGTGACAAAGGTGGACTGGAGTCCACCGGCACTGCCCCCTCTCCATCCTGCTTCCTCCCTATGCCCTCTCCCTCAGAACCCTGACCTCTGCCCTGGGTGACAGTGGATGGCAACTCTCTTGGGTGATGATCCTTAACACCAGGGAACCCTGTTCACCCTGAGGCACCGGTCCACCTAACCAGTCCACAAAAAAAAAAGACCTTTTTCATCAGGACCTCTGATATGTGACTCAAATTCCTCAACAGTTAAACACAGAAAGTGCCTCAACCACCTTCACTTTACAGATGAGAAAACTGAGACCCAGAGTGCCATTTATTAAATATATCTGATCTGCCAGACCTGCTTAAGGTACTTTCTCATGTGACCCCATTCAAGGACAAAAAAGAATGTATGGGGAGAAACCAAGTTGGCAGCATAGGTAAACACCTACACTGCTGCCTCGCACAACAATTTCAAAACTACAACTAAAAGACAAAACGGACACCATCCAGAACCACAGGAAAGCTGGATGAGTAGAAATTCTACAACTAAAAGGAAAGATAAAAGCACACTGAGACTTAGAGGAGCTGGGGAAGGCTGAGGTACGGAGATGTGCACATGGAGAGGACTGGCAGCTGAGTGCGTGACTGGCTTTCTCAAGCAGAAGGGAGACAGAAGCTTCTGACTGTGCTGAGTTCCTTTTCCAGGCAAGATTATGGGAATCCAGACTCATCTGGGGAGAAAATGGACTGTCTGGCAGCGGGCAAAAGTCGGGGGTGGCTTTATCTCAGGGGTGCTTACAGAGATTACCGAGGGACACTGAGGCCCAGGGTCCTCATAGGGCAGGGCTGATGGGAAGCCAAGGCTGTCTGCTCCACCCTGAGACTTTGCCCCATCTAACTGAGCACAGGCTTTTACAATTTTGAAAGTCTTGTCCCATAAGGATGTCTCCAGCACAGAATTTCTCCCAGTGTAGACACAGCTGATCCTCATAGCCAACTGGCCTGGAAGTCAATTCCTCCCAGTGATACCAACAACAATCAAGACTTAAATACAGCAAGGCTGTTCACAGAGTCCAAAAGGGATGCACCAATAGTGTCCAATTCAGGTAACTAGGGAGGCTGAGCCACTGGGCCCTATAGGACACCTAGCACACAAAGCTACTCTACTAACTCAGGGAAGCAGCCAAAATGTGGAGAAAAAGATACAGATCACAAATGAATGAAATGGAGGACAGCAAATGACTGGATATATAGTTCAAAATCACAGTTATAAGGTTTTTCAAGAATTTTCTAGAAAAGGCTGATAAATTTAGTGAGACCCTTGAGGAGATGAAAAAGGACTAACTAGAAATTAATCATACATTGACTTAAATAAAAAATATTATACAGAGACCTAACAGCAGACTAGAGGAAGGCAAGAATCAAGTCAAAGATTTGAAATACAAAGAAGCAGAAAACACTCAACCAGAAAAGCAAAAAGAAAAATTTGAAGATAGTGTAAGTAGCCTCTGGGACAACCTCAAGCTTACCAACATCAGAATTATGGGGGTGCCAAAAGAAGAGAGAGTGCAAGATACTGCAAACCTATTGGAAGAAATAATTACTGAAAACTTTCCCCACCTGGTGAAAGAAATAGACTTATAAGTCCAGGAAGCACACAGAACCCCAAACAAAAGCAATCCAAATAGACTACACCAAGACACATCATAATTAAAAGGCCAAGAGCAAAAGACAAAGAGAGAATATTAAAAGCAGCAAGAGAAAAACAGTTAATTACCTACAAGGGAGCACCCATACAATTGTCAGCTGATTTCTCAATACAAACTATGCAGGCCAGAAGGGAGTGGCAAGAAATATTCAACGTGATGAATAGCAAGAACCTACAACCAAGATTACCCTACCCAGCAAAGCTATCATTCAGAATTGAAGGGCAGATAAAGAGCTTCACATATAAGAAGAATCTAAAGGATTTCATCAACTCCAAACCAGTATTATATGAAATGCTGAAAGGTACTCTTTTAGAAGAGGAAGAAGAAGAAAAAGGTAAAGGTAAAAATTATGAACAACAAATGCATATCTATTAACAAGTGAATTTAAAAATCAAGTGAATGAAAAATCTGATGAACAGAATAAAATGGTGTATGTAATAGAATCAGGTGCATAGAAAAGGAATGGACTGACAATTCTCAGGAAAAGGGGTTAGGGGGTATGGGAAGAAACTGGACAAAAATCGTACACCTATGGATGAGGGCAGTGGGTGGGTGGGTAAGAGCAGAGGGTGGGGTGGGAACCAGGTGAAGGGGAGCTATGGGGGGGGAGAGGAACAATTGTAATAATCTGAACAATAAAGATTTATTACATTTAAAAAATAAAAAAGGGAATGGACTGATAATTCTCAGGGGGAAAGGGGTGAGGGGTGTACAGGGAGAGACTGGACAAAAAGTCATACACCTATGGATGAGGTCAACGGGAGGGAGGTACGGGTAGAGTGAAGGGTGGGAGCCGAGTGGAGGGGAGCTATGGAGGGGAAAAAAGAGAAACAAATGTAATAATCTGAATAATAAAGATTTAATGAAAAAAAATTTTTTCAATAATCACAAAAAAAATAAAATAAAATAAATAAAAAAGAATGTATGGCTTATCCAGAATCATCTGGCTGCTAAGAAACCCATCTGTTGTACCTGCAAATGTCAGCCCCCACCCAGCTTCCTCTCCGACTACTTATGAGCATGAGTGTGAACTAAGTACTTTACATGTGCCTGTTCAGTTAATACTGCAAACAACCCTCTACACTGGATACTTCTCTCACCTGCACTGGCGAGATGAGACCTGCCACAACTCACACGAACAGTGAGGCCAACGGCTGAAATTCAAATGTCCTCAGAGTCCACAATGTGAGCTGTGCCCTCCCTCCGAAGCCACCTGCCACGTGATGCCTCTCCTTAAACTTCTGCAAGGTGTTTGCACCCACAGGAAACGATGCTCCCCATGCGAGTACAGAATAAATTCAGTTAGGAGGCACCAGGTACAGGTGTCACAGCCTTCAATCTGGTAGCACAGAGACTTCAAATGGACCTTCAAGAGCGCTTGCTTCTCCCTGTGGGGTCACTGGCTCTGGCTCTAAGTATGGCATTCCCATAAGGACAGCCCTGCTCTCAGCCTCAGCCCCACGGTGATGGTGCCGGAGCCAGTGGCTACCTCCTACCCCTCCCTTCTGCTTCACGCCCCATTGGAGCGGGCCTATGGCCAAGTTCATCGGTGGCAGAGTCTTAAAACCCACTTGGCAGGTGTATGGCCAGTTTACCAGAAAGACCTGTGGGTTTCTCTAAGCTGACCTGACAATCAAAAGGAGGGAAAGCAATAAAATAAAAAGCATAGGCGATGTGGGCCATTACAGCGGGGGGGGGGGGGGGGGATATATGAGAGATTTATGATGAAGACATTATTTCATTCCTCTTTTAATTCATCACTTTTATTATCACAACTTCTACCTTCTCAAACTCAGTACTTGTGAGCAGAGTCTAGAATGACACCAAACAGTCCAATGTTTCTTCTAGACGCTTTTAAAATGAAAAAGCAAATTACAAGGATCTGTATTTCACTTCTGCAAAGCAGAAGGCATTGTGCATGTCTCTGCAAAATGGCCATAAATTATTTTGTCATCTTTTGAAGATGATTTCAGGTAGAGAAACAAAAACACAGTATACACTTCCCGCAAACCACGATATGAAGACTTGGGCCCAGGAGGACTAGTGCTAAGACTGTGAGCTGGGGAGTTGACTGACTGGGTCTTCTTTCCGTCTTAACCCTTACAAACCGTGTGACCTGGACAAGCTATCTGTCTCGGTCCAGCCTCACTCTCCTCCTCTGTGATGTAGGGATCACAGGTATGCAAAGTGGTAGATTTTGCGTCCTTATAAGGACGGAGATTATGTATGAAAATTCTCAATACAGGTTAGTGGCTATCGGCACGTGGTTATTTATTTGTGTCAACAAATGTATTTGTTCCATTAATGAAAATTCTTCCTATTGGAAGAAACAGAAACCAGCTGAAATTAGCTTAAGCGAGAAAGAGAGGGAATGCACTGGCTGACTCGCCAGGACGCACAAGGTGGTACTGGCCCCAGGCTAGTCAGGATCCCGGGTTCAGGCAGCATTAGCATCTGGCCAACACGCTGGATCTCACCTCGGCTCTGGTCTACGAGTATCCTCACTGTCTCAGCTCTTTGGGGACATTGCTTCTGGGATCAAATCCCACCGCTCTTGACACAGATGGGCAGGCTGGAGCTACCACCACCACCTTCAATTCAAATAGTTCCAGGGAAGTTATTTGCCTTTTCCAGGGGCGAGGGAGGTAGGGCGCTAGAGTCAGCTAACCCACCAGAACCGCATGGGGCAGATGGGAAGTTTCCCAAAGGGAGAAGGGTGTGTTGTGCTGGAAAGACTACAACAATAAAGGTTTGTTAGACCTGTTTTTCATACGTGAACATCATGGCAAAACCCCTTTAAAGAGTACACCCTACCTGTGGAGGCCTCTAATATTCAATATGCACACGTTATTCAACAGACAGGAGAGATGAGCACAAGTTGTACACACTTTGCAGACAGAGGAGAGGTGTGTTCTCTCGTCCACCCTCCACAGTGCCCCGCCCAGAGGAGACACCTGGAGAGAACAGAGCAGAGCAGAGCG
Source organism: Lasiurus borealis (assembly GCA_004026805.1). NCBI lineage: Eukaryota > Metazoa > Chordata > Mammalia > Chiroptera > Vespertilionidae > Lasiurus > Lasiurus borealis. The sequence goes on along the minus strand of PVJN01025864.1, from coordinate 5,060 downwards.
GGCTTCTTGGACACCTTGGACAATCCAATAGGGGGTCACTCTGAGCCATGACAGCTATGTTAAGTGCAATGTCAAGAATGAGGTAGTGGGGTGTCATGAGAATGCCTTTAGGAGGAGCCCAGAACCCCCAAACTCACAAGTCTGGACACTTGAATAAGGATTCCTTCTGGACACCGGTATGCATAGGACCTCCACCCCTTGTGGGCTATGAGGACTCAGAGCTCCGACCATTTGATGTTGGAGCTTGGCTGTACCCGGGTCACACCAGAGCCCAATGGGACTTTCACTCCACAGGACATGTGCTGCCTCGGTGGGTGCCTGGCTGAGACCAACACCCACCTCTCCGCCCGTGGTCTGGATTGCACACCAGACCCTTGCTCTGCTCCGTACGCTCCCGCTTTCTGTGGGGAACCACATGCAACTAGACTGGCTCACTTGGGCGGTCTCCCCTGGGAAGACACAACACGTGCGAGTGACTCCTTTTGGGGACGCTCTCGTGCTCACAATACACTCTCAGAAGTATTTCTGAAGTGACTAACAACTTAGCTCTGGAATCCAATTATGTCACTGTATTGTTAGTTGGGATTCATTAGATGACGCTTCAGTTAAAATATATATATAACTCCCAAATCTTTATGGCTCAGCACACATATTCCTCACTCACGCCAAGCTTATCACGGCACAGGTGGCTGTCCAGGGCCACTGTCCTCAGGAGAAGCTCAGAGCCCCAAGTGGGTGGGGCTCCCCCATCCTGCCGGACACTCTCTGGAGCACGCAGCCTCCTCAGCCAACATACAGAAGACAACTCTAGGGGCGTCTCCTACTGCCAATTAGGTCCTTCACCCCAGAGTGACCCGAGTCATTCCGCTCACAGCTCTTTGGCTAGACCAGGTCACCAGCCCCAACTACTGCAAAGAATTGGGGACTGTCCCCCTCCATGTGCCTGGAAGGAGAGCAGAGCCAGATATGGGTGAGCTCTAACCTTCACTACAAAAATCAATTAAAGTAAAACTGTGATCCGTAAGAATCAGACCCCGATTTTTAAATATTAAGAGGATCTGGAGAAAATTGCCTCAAACCTGTTCATAAGGCTTCTCCTGCTGCTCCACCACCGGGCACCATTCCCCGCATTTCTGACTAAATCCATATCACAGTCCAGCAGGGCTAATTCCATTTGAAAGTTCCGTTTATTTATTTTGCACACTCCACTCTTAGAAATGACCTTCAAAAGCCAATTGATCATACAGTTTTACTAGAGGCAGTTGGCAGTTCTTTGCAAAAAGCCTTTTTTTAAAATGTATATATATGCCTCCTCTTTGACTCTGTAATTCCTTATCTGTGATGTAAGGTGAGAAAATAAGCATAGGTGTGCACACAGGTTTAGCCACAAGGATGTTCCTTGCAGCCCACTGACCACAGGGAAAAGTAAGAATTAACCTAAATGCCAGCAAGAGTGTGTTGGTGAGATAAATTCAAGTGTGCCCTCACCCCAGAGAACATGCAGCCATTAATAATCACACTGTGAAGGCACCTTTATTAGCGTGAAAAGAAGTTTGCGGTACATTAAGTTGGGGGAGGGGAGAAGTAGGCTATAGAACGGTATGTATAGCACATGCGCCTGGGAAAGATTCCGAAAGAAAATATATCAAGGAATTAATAATATTTGCTCCTGTGTGGGCAGGATTAGGGATATTTTTATTTTCTCTAGACCAGTGGTTGGCAAACCACGGCTTGCGAGCCACATCCGGCTTGCGAGTGTGATTTGCCGCTCTGTTGACTAATGAGTTTGCCAACCACTGGACTAGACTAAATGTTAATGTTGGAAGCTGTGAGGATTAGGCAATTGTAGCATATTGTGTGCAAAGAGGCAAAGGGTAGTATATGATAGTCGTGGGCAAACTCATTAGTCAACAGAGTGGCAAACTGCGGTTAGAGAGCCGCATGTGACTCGCGGCTAGACTATTATTTTCTGGTATTATGGTATTCCCTTTGACATAAAAAAAAATGGGGTCATTTAAATTATAAATAAATAAAATTTGTGCATGGTGAAGGGGCGGTTTCCTCGGCCCAGCCTACACCGCAGGGACCCCTTGGGGGATGTCGGACATCCCTCTCACAATCTGGGACAACTGGCCCCTAACTGCTCACCTGCCTGCCTGCCTGATCACCCACCCCTAAATGCCTCTGCCCATCTGCCTGATTACCCCTAATCTCTGCTTACTGCCTGATCACCCCTAACTGCCCTCCCCTGCTGGCCTGATCTTGCCCCCAATTGTTCTACCTTGTGGGCTTGATCTCACTCCCAACTTCCCTCCCCTGCCAGCCTGATGCCCCTAACTGCCTCTGCCTGTCTGCCTAATTGTCCCTAATTGCCTTCCCCTGCTGGCCTGATCTTGCCCCCAACTGCCCTTCCCTGCTAGCCTGATTTCACCCCCAATTTCCCTCCCCTGCTGTCCTGATTGCCCCTAACAGCTTCTGCCTTGGCCCCCACCACCATAGCTTTGTCCGAAAGGAAGTCGGATGTCTGGAAGATGGCTGGTTAATCTGGTCTAATTAGCATATTACCATTTTAGTAGTAATAGGTAGATTATATAGGATAGGATTGCTTAAATGGGCAAGGGGGGAGCCTTTTTCAGCAGAAGGAGATGCTCTTGGCAGACAAAAGTATATAAACCCTATATCTGGACTGATGGCCAGCCATATGCACTATACTGCCAAACTGTTCATTAAAAAATTGAACTGCTTTCTTACACCTTACACCAAAGAGTTGTTACCCTTAAAACCTCTCCTCAGCCCCCACCTTAGATTCTGCCTCCGCAGTTCATCCAGATTAGGTTCTGATTGGTCGGTTTTTATGCCAGTCAGCGTCTCCAGGCCTATCAACGGGCCTGACCAGAGAGAAAGAGGCATGGCTGCTGATCAGGCCCAGAGAAAAGAGAGAGGCAAGTGCTGACCAATAGCTGCCATGGAAGCTACAGATCAGACCCTGCTTCTCTCTCCCCAGACCTCTCTCCAGGCCTGATTCACAGCCCCCTCAGCAGTCAGTGCTGGGTCACCAAGGCAACCCAGTACTGACTTCCGGTTGGCTGAGCCTCCAGTCATTGTGGATGTTACAAACCCTGGGATTTTATAAATTAGGATAATATCCTTGGGCTGATCATACATGCTCTGCTCATAATGGGGTTTCTATCTTGGAAACCTGCTGTGAGTGATTAGGTTCTTTTAGTGTTTACTGCTCACCGTCACTACTGATGGCAGCAACAGCAGGAGGACTGGGGGAGACAGCACTTCCCAGTGGATAAGCCCTTTCACAGCCACAAGAACTGTAAGGGAAAGTGGCACTGGCCTTGCTAGCCTCCTCTTACAACTGAGGCTCCAGGTCCCAAAGTGACTTGCCCAAGGTTGGGGATGGCATGAGCCTCTGGGACTCTACCCAATCACTGCGATGTCCAACGCCAGGGAATATCACTGCTCCTGAGGTGTGCTTCTTGTGGAATATCAAGCAAAAAATGCCTCCTGGAGTGGTGCAGTGTCCAGTCCTGCTCAAATCCTTGCTGGGTAGCCACGGGCACTCCTACACTAATTAGCCGGCCTGTGTCAATGGTGGATTACAGGTAGGTAAGCAAATTAGTATTCATCAGGTACTTATCGAGCATCCCTATACACCAGCACTGTTGGGGGACTATCTAAAACCAGTAAGTTTGGCCTTTATACTTTAGGCAACGAGGAGAAATTTGAGAGTCAGAGCTGTGTTTTAGAAAGAAAACCCTGGCATAAAGAAGAGTCAGGCCGAGACTGGTTTGGCTCAGTGGATAGAACATCGGCTTGCGGACTGAAGGGTCCCAGGTTCGATTCCGGTCCGGGGCATGTACCTTGTTTGCGGGCACATCTCCACTGTGGGGCATGCAGGAGGTGGCTGATCGATGTCTCTTTCTCATGGATGTTTCTGACTTTCTATCTCTTTCCTTTCCTCTCTGTAAAAAATCAATAAAATATATTTTAAAAAAAAAGAAGAAGAGTCAGTAGAGATGAGGCAGGGAGACCAGTGAGGCAAGAGGCCTCTGCGATTGTCTAGACAGGAGAAAATAAATGCCTAACCCAAGGCAGGGATGCCGAGTAAGGGAGAGCATTGGCACCAGCACCATTCTTAGAACATTAGCAGGAGCTACCATGTACTGAGCACTTATTATGTGCCCTCGGCTCTGCCGGTGATTCACATTATGATCCCATTCAATATTCAAACTAACCCTATTAGGCAGGTACTATTATTATCATCCCCATCTCTGAGATCAGGGTTCAAAAGAATTAGGTCACCTCCTCAAGGTCACACAGCTAGTGTGTGACAATGATTTCAACTTAGGCCCATGTAACTTCAACGCTTGTCCTCTGAGCCATTGTGCTAAGAACCAGTAAAAGAAGGTGAGTGGCTAAATGGATGACGATGATGACAGGAGGGAATGCGGAATGGCATGGAATAGCCAGACGGACAAATCCTGTAGACAGGGAGAAAGGCTGGGACTGAAGATGAAGCTGACGGCATGGGAGCGAACAAGCTCGTGGAAAGAATGCATGAGGCAGACAGCCATGAGTGGAAGTCTGGAGACCTCAGCCTTTAAAGGCTAGGGAAGCTTTTTCTTTTTTTTTCTTTTTCTTTTTTTTTTTTTTTGTCTAAAGTTTTACGTATATCTGCTTTTTCCCCCCATTTACCCCCACCCCCACTCCAGCCATTCCCACCCAGGCAAGCCCCTACCCGCCCCCCAGTGTCTGTCCATTGGTTATGCTAATATGCATGCATACATGTCCTTTGTTCGCTTTCTAACCCCCTGCCCCCTCACCATCTCCCCTGCCATTTGTCTCTGGGTCTATTTTTTGTTCATCATTTTATGTTGATCATTATATACCACATGTGAGTGAGCTCATGTGATATTTATCTTTCTCCAACTGACTTATTTCGCTTAGCATAATGTTCTCCATTTCCATCCATGCTGTTTCAAATGGTAAAAGTTCCTTCTTTTTTATAGTGGCATAGTATTCCATTGTGTAGATGGACCAGTTTTTTA
>PVJN01025863.1:0-29599 GCA_004026805.1 Lasiurus borealis | reverse complement strand
TTACCCTCATTTTAAATTACATAGATCAGTTTAAACATAATTCACCTTCTCTTTCCTATCCCATTAGCTTATAACAGCATTAGCACATTGTCACACGTTTAAATGACCGTGTAATAGGTATCGGTTTTAATTGTCAGTACTTAAGTGGCCATTATAACAAAGTGTTTTGCTTCATAAGTCAGGTAAGCTCCTGCCTCTCCGAGGAAAAACGCTTGAGACTTGGCTGCTGAGAAGCTGAGAGCCAAATTGGTAATCCACAGGCAACACGCATACAGGGTGCTGGTATTTGACATTGGCTTCTACAGTCTTTTTTATTTTTATTTTATTTATTGTGGTAAAATGTGTCATTTTAATCATTTTAAATGTACAGTTCCACAGCATTAAACACATTCACGCTGTTGAGCAACCGCCATCACCAACCATCTCCAGAACGTTTTCATCACCCCAGATTGAAGATCTGCATCTTTTAACAGTAACTCCTCAGTCTCCCCTCCCCCTGCCCATGACAACCGCCATTTCCCGTTCTGTCTCCATGACTTTGACTGCTGTGGGTGCCTCACGGAAGGGGAATCATAGTTTTGTCCTTCTGTATGTGGCTTACTCCACTCAACAGAATGTCTTCAAGATCCATGTTGGAACATGCGTCAGAACCTCCTTCCTTTTTAAGGCCAAATGATGTTCCATTGTGTGCATTTACCACGTTTTGTTTGTGTATTCATCTATCGATGGATACGGCTTGTTTCCACCTCTCCATTCCTGGGAATAATTCGGTATTGGCCTCAAGAATCTCAGTTTTGATTTATGCTCCAATCCCTGTGTTTTCCTTCTTCAATCCCTTCTAATTTGCGCCTCCCTGTGACTGACAGGCAATTCCCCTGTGGCTCCTCAGTACCTTCTGTTAAACTTCTGAGGTAACATAAGTACTAACATCCATGTGAGAGACAAAATTCCAAACTACGAAAGGGAGCTTAGCCATTTTCAGGACCACCAACCCTTTGGAGATTCTAAAAAAGTTTTGAGTCCTGCCCCATTGAAAAAGATGCATGCACTTCCACAAATACTATGCTCTCTGTTTCCATGGACACCCTGAAACCTATCTTTAGTCCTTCGGTTTATCTTTGCTCCAGATAATTAGTTTCTTCCCCAAAAGTTGTAAATCAAAGGTTTTCCAAACAGAGCATGGTTGGAACACGCGTGTAAAGCAAATGCTCGCTCTGGTCGGACAGTGATATGAAGCTAAATGTCCGTAGTTGGAACTTCCCTGGCGTGGAACACAAGAACGACCTTGGGCATTCACAAAGTGTCCCCAAAGGCCCTTCAAAGTTGGGACAGAACACACAGTTCCCTCCTAGACGCAGGAGGTGAGCGACAGCAGGCACAGCGGCTGCCCACCTCTCAAGGCACCCGGATGTTCTGCCTCTTCCAGGAGGTCCTCCAGCTCACTCAGGCCATCACCGCCTGCCCCTCTCAGCTTACACCGCTTGCCGCTGGGCAGATACTTCCACCTTTCCCTGTGTGTTGCCTCTGAGCCGCTAGTGGGGTTTCTTCACTGATCCTTTGCATGCGACCTGGGACTCCTTAAAGTTGGGAACACACTGAATTCATTTTTAATTTCCCATGGAGCCTACTAGGACGCTTGGCACATAATAAGCACCCAACGTCTTTTTGATAATTGGTTTCTCATTAAATGAGGCAAACTTGTAATATGATAATATAAAAAACTGACTAACCCTAAATCGTCTCTCTCCTAAATGAAACGTAGGGAGGGGGCAGTTCTCTGCTCTTCCGTGAAGCCCTGGGGCACCAGAGCTCCTCACAGACTCAACACTGGGCAGCTCCCACCACAGCTGCTGGGGCACAAGCCTGGCATCGGGGTCCAAAGCAGGAGGTGCCAGTCCGTTTTCTCGGGGGAGCATGGAGGTCCAGGACCGGGAAGCAGGAGGCCCGGGACCTACTTGCCTCGCTCCCAGTCTGGCCTCAGGACGCTGCCCTAGGAAAGAGAGAAAAGCCCTGGGGGTCCTCTCTTCGCTCTCCACAGGCTGCCAAAGCCCCCTGCTTGGAGGCTGAGCCATGCTGTGGAATGCTCTGAGCCCATCGGCCTTCAGAGTGGGGTGCAGCCCCACAGCAGGAGCCGGCACCCCCTGGCCCACCCTGCTGTCATGGGGGTGATGCATGGGCAACCCCCTTCGCAGTCATGACGTCGCCTGCTTTGAGGAACCTATTACAGCGGCCCCCTGTGTGTTCAGCAGGTGTCACGGTGTCACTGGTGTGATTTCAAATCCAGTTCCTCAGGGTGGGGGGAGCGAGCTGAGGCGGGGGCAAGAGCAGGAGCGCAGCGACTGCAGCCACTAGCTTACCAATGCATAAACTCTTCTGTCAGCCAGCTCACAGTGTGCTCACGGCTCTACCACTGGACCCAGCGCTCCTCTTCATTCCTGTCTGCCTGCCTTGGGAATAGCGTGTCAGCTTCCTGAGGCCTCGAAGCACACTTCCCTCACCCAGGGGGAGGCTCTGCCCAGAGCTGGAAAGCCGCCGGGTGCGTGCAGCCTGATGGATTTTGTCAGTAAATCTGTATCAGAATGAGGCAGCAACATTCCCACACAAAGTGATGTGTCTCAGCAGATGGTTAATTTTTGAATATCCTGCTTTGAATATATATCACCTGATCATATATATACACACTGAAAGTATTGTTTATTTCCACTCATTAAATCTCAATAAACCAGTAAACAGCTCTAACTACGGAGGCACCAAAATTCCACTCCCCTTTTTGTCAAGTAGCCAAGGTTTATTATGGTGTAAAATAAATGAGCTGCTAATATAAATTAAACAGAACAACAATAACAAAGCCACAGGTGCTATGCCCCTAAGTATAGAGCACCTGCCCCGTGGGTGGGCACAGTAAGTAGTGCAGGCTTAAAGTCTAATCCCTGCCCACCTACATGTACCTCAAAATTGCGTAATACCCAGACTCAGCCTCCCCCCGCCCCAAATTTGGGCTGTATCCAGACATGACCAGTCCCACCCTTGTCTAACCCCACCAGGAAGAGGACGTAGCCTCAGGTCCCTTAGCTAGCCTGAGATTTCTCCAGCCCAGACCAGGGCGGGGGGTGTGCCTTGAGGTCCCTGTCAAGCCCTGCCAAGTGGGGGACGTGGCCTGAGATGCCCTGTCAAGCCCTGCTGGGTTGGAGGCATGGTCCCCCGTCAAGCCTTGCCAGGCAGGGAGGGGCACAGCCTTAGGTCCTCTGTCAAGCCCCACAGCGCAGGAAGGGGCTTGGCCTGAGTTCCCCTGACCCATCACTGGGGGTGTACCTTGAGATCCCCTATCAAGCCCCGCGAGGCATGGGGGGTACAGCCTCAGGTCCCCTGGCCTGGAACTGTGGCAGGGGTGCAGCCTGAGGTCCCAGCCTGGTGCCAAGATGGGAGGCATGGTCTGAGGTCCCCTGTCAAGACTCATCTGGGTGAGGGGTGTAATCTGAGGTCCCCCGGCCTTGCACTGGGGTTGGGGTACAGTCTGAGGTCCCCTAGCGCAGCACCAGGATGGGAAGCGCACCTTGAGCTCTCCTGTCAAGCCCTGCCGGGTGGGAGACACAGCCTGAGATCTCCTGTCAAGCCCCTTGGGAGTGAGGAAGGGTGTAGTCTCAGGTCCCTGCTGATTAGGGTGCTTATGGGAACTTAGCCTCAGTTGTGGGTGCAGCCATCTTTGTGATGGAGTGATGGTAAATTAGCATATTCCTTCTTTATTAGATAGGACTAGAAGCCTGGTGCACAAAATTCATTCATGGGGAGATGTGTCCCTCAGCCCAACCTGCTCTCTCTCCAATCTAGGACCCCTTGAGGGATATCTGACTGCCCATTTAGGTCCAATCCAGGTAGAATCTCACAATTGAGGACTGCTGGCTCCCAACTGTTCACCTGCCTGCCTTCCTGATTGCCCCTAACCACTTCTTCCTGCCAGCCTGATCACCCTCTAACCACTCTACTGCCAGCCTGATTGATGCCCAACTGCTCCCTTGCCACCCTGATTGCCCCTAACTGTCCTCCCCTGCAGACCTGGTCATCCCTAACTGTTCTCCCCTGCAAGCCTGGGCTCCCCGCCCTCCCCTACAAGTTTGGGTCCCCCCCGCAAACTGCCCTTCCCTGCAGGCATGGTCACCCCCAACTTTCCTTCTCTGCTGGCCTGGTCACCCCTAACTCCCCTGCCCTGCATGCTTCATCACTCCCAAATGCCCTCCCTTGCAGGTCTGGTTCCTCCCAACTGCCCTCCTCTGCTGGCCTGATCACCCACAACTGCCCTTCCTTATAGGCCTGGTCCCTCCCAAGTGTCCTCTCCTGCTGGCCATCTTGTGGTGGCCATCTTGTGTCCACATGGAAGCTTCCATCTTTGACTACATGGGGGCAGCCATCTTGTGTGTTGGAGTGATGGTCAAGTTGCATATTACTCTTTTATTAGATACTAGAGGCTGGGTACATGAAATTCGTGCATGGGGGTTGGGGATGTCCCTCAGCCCAGCCTGCAACCTCTCTAATCTGAGACCCCTTGAGATGTGTCCAACTGCCCATTTAGGCCCAATCCTACCAGAAACAGGTCTAAATGGGCAGTTGGACATCCTTCTCACAATCCGGGACTGTTGGCTCCCAACTACTCGTCTGCCTGCCTTCCTAATTGCCCCTAACCACTTCTGCCTGCCAGCCTGATTACCCTCTAATTGCTCCCCTGCCAACCTGATTGATGCCTAACTGCTCCCCTGCCGAACTATTTGCTCCTAACTGCCCTTCCCTGTCGACCTGGTCACCCCTAACTGCCCTGCCCTGCTGGCCATCTTGTGGTGGCCATCTTATGTCCACATGGGGGTAGTCATCTTTGACCACATGGGGGCAGCCATCTTGTGTGCTGGAGTGACAGTCATTTTGCATATTATTCTTTTACTAGATGCCCATTGCAGGAAGATTTTTCCAAGAATAGGGCTTCCTGCAGCGGTCTCCACTGCCCCACCTGCCTCTCTCCCTTCTCCACCACCCTGCTTGCTTGCTTCTCCACAGTTTCTCTCCCTTCTGCAGCACTTGGCTTCCTTCTACACTGTCTTCAGTCTTCACTCTACCCTGGGATATGCAAATCAACTGCCATCTTGGTTGGATTAATTTGCATACTCACTCCTGATTGGCTTGTGGGAGTAGCGGAGGTAGGTCAATTTGCATGTTCCTCTTTTATTAGATAGGATAGAGGCTTGGTACATGGGTGGGGCCAGCTGGTTTGCCCTGAAGGGTGTCTTTGATCAGGGAGGGGGTTCTCTTGGGGCAAGGGCAGCCTGGGTGAGGGGCCTGTGGTGGTTTGCAGGCTGCCCATGCCCCCCAGTGACCCAAGTGGAGACCCTGGTCTCTGGGATTTAGTTATCTTCTATAATTGAAACTTTATAGCTTTGAGTGGAGCCAAGCCTCCTGCTTGCTCTGTGGCCACAGCCATTTTTGTTGGGATTTATTTATCTTCTATAATTTAAACTTTGTAGCCTTGAGCAGAGGTCTGGACCTGCCAGGGCAGGTGGAAAGCTTGGCTTCCACCATTCCAGGGAAAACAAGCCTCCTGCTGGCTCTGTGGCTACAACCATCTTGGTTGGGTTAATATGTATACTCATGCCTGATTGGCTGGTGGGTGTGGCTTGTGGGTGAGGTGGAGGTATGGTTAATTTGCATATTACTCTTTTATTTGATAGGACTAGAGGCCCAGTGCATGAAATTCATGCACCAGGGGGTTGGGGAGAATCCCCTCAGTCCCATAGGAGGATGTCCAACTACTGGTTTAGGCCCGATCCTGGGGATTGTGCCTAAACCAGCAATCAGACATCCCTCTCACAATCCAGGACCACTGGCTTGTAATTGATCACCTGCCTACCTGCCTGATCACCCCTCACTGCCCCCCCTCTGCCAGCCTGATCACCACCAACTGCCCCTTCTGCTGTCCTGGTCACCCCACACATCCTGCTGTTCAGTCATCCATCTAGTTGTTTCAGTCGTGACAGCACCTGGCTTTTTATATATTAGGATTCTAAGTGAGGAAAGAAGGAAGCCAGGAAAGTACTTCTTCAAGTCATGGCTCAAGTGTCAGGAACAAGACTAGAGCTGTTTCCAGCCTTCTTCTTCCTAATGTTGCTCATTGGGGAAACCAGAACCTCACTTTCCCCAAGTACAGGCCCAGACGGGCATCCTAAACTCCCTGGTGTGGCCGAGGCCATGGCCAATGACAAGTTCTCCCTGAAGAAACATGAGGAGACAAGGAGAAATGAATGGACTTGGCCTGTCCCCTAGGCCTCGGAGGTGAACAGGATGGGTACAATGGAAGCTCCCAAGTGAGACATGGTCACCAGGTGTGGGTGCCAAGGCTTCTGTGGAACTTACTATGCCTTTCCCAGCACAGCACTGGCTGTGTTGGCTGCCTGCTGGGCCTCCCTTCTCTTCCTCCTTTATCTCCTCACCTCCTTCTCTCCTCCCATTCTGTCACCTCTCACTCTTTTCTTGCTGCCATTTCTGACATTGATTGCCATTCCTCACTGACTTTTCTTCCATTTGTTTTTCATTCCCAGATTACCTTACTTCTAACATGGCCTGGCTCTTGCATGCACAGTGGGAGGTTAAGAGGGTGGAATGAAAGCATAGACTGTGGAGAGGAGCAGAGGCCTCACTGGATCTTGCAAGGAGCAAAGCCTCCTGTGATCAATTCACCCTCACTTGGCAGAGGGGAGAGGATAACTCTCTCACACACTCCAGAACTGGGTTCCCTCCCCCCTTCACAATGGAGATAAACTGGGTTGGACTGGCTGGTAGGCTGTTTCAGGCTGACCTTTGAGTGTCTACCATGTGCTAGGCATAGTGTAGGTGCCCCAATGCTCTCACAGGGCCAAAATCCAAGTGTCACCTGCAGCTATCCTTTCCTGGAGGCGCTAAGGGAGAACATATTTCCAAGGTCACTTAGTCTGTTGCCAGAACTCAATTCCATGTAATTGGAAGACTGTTTCCTGGCTGGCCTGGGTGCTTCCTTGCTTGCAGCCAGAGGTGATACAGATTCCAGAGGCCACCACTTTCCCTGGTCCCTGACCCCTTTCAAACCAGCAACAGCGAATGAGTCTCTCATCTCATTGACCACCTCATCTCTCCCCCTGTCCTGTTTTGCCACATCTTGTGGACTCCAGCCGAAGAAACTTCTCTGCTTTTAAGGGCCCCAGTGATCACATGAGCCCCATCTGGAAAATCCAGGATAACCTTGCTATCTTAAAGTCAGCTGATTTCATTGCAATTGCAAAGCTCCATTAGAGCCGTATCTAGATTAGTGTTCGGTCGGGTAACTACGGATGGGAATCTTGGGGGAACATCTTTCAAATTCTGCTGACCTCACCTGGCAGGAGACGAACCTGAGAGTGAGGCTCCCTCTCCCCACAGAGGAGAGGAGGGGCTGCACGAGGTCTCTAGCGTCCACAAGCACAAGGTCTCTGAGGCGGCTAATGTCTCTCCACCCTCCATGCCACCAAGTCCCTCATTGTTCTGGCGTGATCTGGTGCTTACTCCCCCCAGAGGCCTATGAAAAAGAGAGCTCAGCAGGGAGGCTCCTGGGGCCCAGCCCATCACGCTCTGGTTTGCCTGGTCCACACACACTGTGTGTTTATCGGGACAGGAGAGGCTGCCTAACTTGCCTGTTGGAGTTTGCCTGAGCTGTCTGCTTGGATCTATTACCTGGTTTAATCCTCACTACTGCTCTGAATCAGTTACAAGTATTAACTCCATTTAAGCTAACCAAGCTAAAGTTGCCTATGTCTCGAAGGTCCCTAGCAAACTGAGGTTTGAACACTGCTTGAAGCATTTATCTTGTAGCAAAACTGCTGTTTGAAACTTTAACCTTGCTATTGGCTTCTGTAAATGTTTGCTTGATTAAATAATAAGGAAAATGAGACTATTCTCACTTCAGAGAGGCCATTAAACCTTCCCTGGACAAAATTATCAGTGCTGGCACCAGGCCAGGCCTTTGGTTGAGGTCTCTAGGCCTCAGCACATAGGGGCCCTTTAAGAACTTGCAAAGGGGTGGGAAACATCCCATATTTGGGAGACAAAGAAGGTGAAAACATATGAATGGGGAAGGTTTCTGCATGTGGGGGCCCAGAATTTGAGAAACATTTTCCTCTGGACCTGCGCGTAATAAATGTAACTCCAAACTCTCCGAGCATGGTTTGATTATTCTGGTTTTCTGTAACATGATCGTCAGTGCCAGAACCCAAAGGCCTAATAAACATGTTACCAGAATGTTCCCCACAGACCCAGCCATCTCTGCAAGCTGGGAAAATGTCGCTGTTGAACCAGCCCTTTAATAGTGGGAAGATACTGCTCTGGGTTTCCCTGGCGTGTTTTCCAAAATGATTGTCCCCTGTGCAGGGGCATTCCCATTGCAGGCCACCCCAGGCCACCCTCGCCCTTGGGGCTCCAGGTCAGGCAGCCTGAAGACGTGGCTCCTTTCAGCACCTGCAAAGTTCCCGGAGGGGAAGGATCAGTGGGAGGGCTAAGAAGGAGTTGGGAAAAGTCCAGGTTCTGAATATAAAAATGTCTGTTATGTTTGCAAGAGATGAATCCAGATTCACTGGGCTTTGCACCATTTCTTGGTAAATGGGTATAAAGACTCCCCCTGTTGTGCAGAAACTTTAGAGAGAAAGATGAAAATGTAAAGAAGGTCATGAGAGAAATTTCACGGGGCAGAAGGAGGAAGAGACAAATGAATGTGTGGGGTGCTGACCACCACTACTGACATTAGAGATGTGTGCTTGCTCCCTCATAATACGTCAGTGCTGTCCAGTGGCCCCGCAGGACCACTGTAATCGAAGGCTTCCTCATTCAGGAAGCCTGTGCATCTGCTAGCCCTGACCGCGTGCTCCAGGCGGAATTAGGCCAACTCAGGGTGGACCTGAGCACAGGACGGCAAGGGATGCTCGAGACACTCAAGCCGTAAAGGTCTTTAACGCTCAGAGTGGCCAGCCCTGCACCGTCCTCTCCTCCCACCCCTTGGTGTCAGCCGGTCTGTCACTATCCGGGGGGCTGACTCCAGGACAGGAGCAGACGCGCGGTGTCTCCATCTGAGAGCAAAGGGACTCACCACGGCTCACAGTCTGAGATCCCTGGTTCTCCTGACATCAACCGACGTTCAGCATCTTCACGTGGCTTCAGAAAGTCAAACATGTGGGAGCAGGAAGTGAGGACCGTGCTGACCAGCACCACGCCTGTGTGCAGAGCTGCTTATCGGGAACAACTGCAGTAAACACCTGGATGATTTCTTGGCCTTTTTTCTCCTCACCCTTACCCCTCCTCTCCACCAGACAGACAAGTGGACAGGCAGAACAGCAAGCTGAAGTTAGGCCAGCAGTCTCGCCAGGCGTCCCTCAAGCCCCCTTCAAATGCAGTGGGGACCTGGAACCTGATTGTCCTTATTCAAAGGGGAGTGAATAAGGCAACTATTCACTCCTGCCCTGCACAGCTGTGTCCCCAGCTCATGGCACTGCCAAGGAATCAGGGAGACAAAGGTCTGTCCACACCGCTCAAGGCTACTAACAACCAACTGACCCCCCAGGGAACTGGGCCGGAACGCTAATCTTTATTAGAGAACGTTGGTCCTCATGGTTGTCATGCACAGGTGCAAGGAGCAGGAGGAGAATATTAGGCTCTGTAAAAAAAAAAAAAAAATGCCAAGACCGGTTTGGCTCAGTGGATAGAGCGTCGGCTTGCGGACTGAAAGGTCCAAGGTTCGATTCCGGTCAGGGGCATGTACCTTGCTTGTGGGCACATCTCCACTGTGGGGTGTGCAGGAGGTGGCTGATCAATGTCTATCTCTCATAGATGTTTCTGACTTTCTATCTCTCTCCCTTCCTCTCTGTAAAAAATAAATAAAAAATATTTTTTAAAAAAATTTTCAGGAACAAGAGATGAGCATGAGGTGCAAAGCTGGGGAGTGGCTCAGGATGAACTTCAGCCTAGCCCTCCTCTTGCCCCCTCTCCACGCAGCTGGCTCACTCTGCATCCTTCCCCATCTCCTGTGAGCAGCTGAGTTCTCAAGCAGGTTGAGGGGCGGGGAGGAGGGAAAAATCACAATAATGAAGATCTTTCCTCTTCTGCGGTTTTTCTGCAGTACTGAAGATTTCTTTTGTGTAAAAACAAAAAGGAAAAAAAAGTCTTTCATCTGCCAAGATTTTTACTTATCACATGTGAAAGGGTATCGTCTTCCACGCATTATGAAGTGCCTTAAAAAAAGGGTATCAAAGAGTCCAAGGCCCATTAATCTAAATTGCTTTAACACTTAGAGAAGAATAAAAGGCACTTTCTAAAATCTACAAATGAGTGTAACCTACAAAATTATAGATTAAATGCTGGGGGGGAAGGAGGAGGAGACTTAGGTTTTCAGCTTGGAACAAACATCTTTAAAGGGAAAAAAAGAAATATTACTTCAATATTTTAAAATCATGTTTTGAAATACAGGAGAACAAGAAAGATACGGACTTAGACACGATGTAAAAAGATAGGAAAAACAATTCTGGTTCGGCTAAGACTGATCGCCATTAAATGTCATTCAATAACATTTCCCGAGGAGCGGTCAGCTCCACGGGCTATTTTTGTCACCTTTGCAAAAACCCTTATGCATGGATCCAAACTATGAAGTCATTCTCCCCCTTTGAAGAAGATGCAAAGTTCTCAAGGTTCAGACCTGAATTCTCAATTGGTACAATTAGTAGGAACGAGGTCATCTTACTTTCAGACTCTTCCCATTTAAATTTATTATCCAGTGCTCTGGTAGTAAAAATAGAATGAAAAGCCTATAATATTTGATCGTCTTGATTTTGCAGCCCCAGCCAGGATGGGAAAACTATAATAATGGAATAACGCCTTAAATGTACATCCTGCATATCTTGAAAGAACTAAGAGAGTTTCATCAGGCGATTTTAAATCTAATTAATCCCAGCAGCGTTCCTGACCGGTATATATAGGTTCTGTGGAGTTGGGTTCTGTGGAGTCTTCCCCTCAGTAGGTGATAAAATGTCATAGATGAGGAAAGCCAAAACTTATTGCATACCCTATGTGCCAAGCTCTGTGCTCAGCTTTGCTTTTTTTTTTTTCTATCGTTGAATCTTTGTACCATCACTATATGGTGGAGATTTGGATAGATTATAAAGACACCCACAAATGGATACATTCCTAGAAACATACAATCTCCCAAAACTGAATAAAAAAGAAACAGGAAATCTGAAAAGATCAATTGCAACTAATAAAGTTAAAGAGGTAATAAAATAAAATAAAACTCCCAACAAACAAAAGCTTTGAAGCAGATGGTTTCATGGCTGAATTTTACCAAACATTCAAAGAACTTATACCTATTCCAAGACATTCAAGAGGAGGAAAGACTACTAAGCTCATTTTATAAGGCTGCATTCTCCTACTTCCAAAACCAGATAGAGAAACTATAAAGAAAGAAAATTATAGGCCATTTTGTATCTATGTTCCTGATAAACATTGATACAAAAATCCTCCACAAAATATTAGCAAACCAAATTCACCAATACATTAAAAAGATCAGACACCATGACCAAGTGGGATTTATTCCTAGGATGCAAGGCTGGTATAATATCCACAAATCAATTAATGTGATATATCACATAAAAAGGATGAAGGATAAAAATCATATGATCATATCAATAGATGCAGAAAAAGTATCTGACAAAATCCAGTACCCATATATGAAAAAAAAAAACCTCAGTAAAGTGAAAATAGTAGCAACATATCTATACTAATAAAAGGGTAATATGCAAATTGGTCAGAACACCCTCACAGTAACAACTGAACAGTAGGCTGCATGGGGCAACCAGGCTGGTAGGGGGGGCAGTGAGGGGCAACCAGGCCAGCAGGCAGAAACAGTTAGGGGTGATCAGGCAGGCAGGCAGGTGATTAGGAACCAGTGGTCCTGGATAGTGAGAGGGATGTCTGACTGATGGTTTAGGCCCTATCCCTGGGATTGGGCCTAAACTAGTAGTCAGACATCCCCTAAAAGGTCCTAAATTGGAGAGGGTGCAGACTGAGCTGAGGGGATTCTCCCCTGCCCCTGCACAAATTTTGTGCACCAGGCCTCTAGTCTATATATATAAAAGCCTAATACACAAAGTGCCCTCTCAGGAGTTTGACCGACAGGGAGTTTAATTGCTCACTATAACATGTGCTGACCACCAGGGGGTGGCATGGAATGAAGGGAGGTTCTGGCCAGCAGCTGGCAGCCACTAGGGATCCTGGTCATGCATGAATTTCATGCACTGGGCCTCTAGTCTCAACATAATAAAAGCTATATATGACAAATTCACAGCTAACGATCATAATCAAAGGAAAAAACTAAATGCATTTTTCTTAAGATCAGGAACAAGACAGGGATATCCACTTTCACTTCTCTTATTCAACATAATTCTGAAAGCTCTAATCAGAGAAATCAGACAAGAAAAAGAAATAAAAGTCATTGAAGTTGGAAAGGAAGAAGTAAAGCTGTCATTATTTGTAGGTGATATGATACTGTATATAGAGAACCCTAAAGATTACACACAAAAAAAATAACAAAACCCTACTAAAACTGATAAATTCAGTAGAGTAACAAGGTACAAAATAAATATCCAGAAATCAGTTGCATTTTTATACACTAATAATGAACTATCAGAAAGGGAAACTAAAAGTAAAAATTAAAAAAATCTCATTTACAATTTACAACATGGAGATTTATTTAGAAACTAAATTATAGAACAAAGCATAATCCTAAACATTTTTTTATTGATTTATAGAGAGAGGAAGAAAGAGGAAGAAAGAGAGAGAGAAACATTGACTGGCCACCAGGGATAGAACCCACAACCTGGGTATGTGCCCTAACCAGGAATCAAACCAGTGACCCTTCGGTGCACAAGACAATGCTCAACCAACTGAGTCACACCAGCCAGGGTAACCCTAACAATTTTCTGTATTGTTTGTACCTATCAGTGGCAGTAAAATAGACATCACAGATGCTAGATCCTTGTTGGACTCTCAGAAGCATGCCTCTCATGCATGTATGAGAGCAGCAGGGTTGGAGCATGGACTGTCATTTCTGTTTATCTCTAAGGAACTTTAACAGCAGAAAAAAAGCTGCCACTACATTCCTCTCCTAGGCGACTGTCATTTAAATCTGATGGCCCACAGCTTCTCCACTGTCCAGCTGTTAGTTCAAGACAGACAGGTAGATTCTCTTCACCCGTTGCTCTTCTCCGTAAGCCAGCATGCCCACCCCATCCTCCTCATATTTCTCTTGGGGCTCAAAGTAGAAATCTGCTTACACCATGCTGTGACAGCCATTTCTTTTCCCCAAAAAGGATGCGGGCTGGTCTAGCTCCAAGGCCACAAGCAACAGCTGAGAGGAAGAGGAGGAGGAGGCATTCAAGACAATGTCAGCTGGAAGATTAGCGTCAGAATGAAAAGAACACGTAGATAATGAACATGTGTGGCAGGAAGTTAAAATGAGTGTCTGTCTCAGTAACTTCCTCATTCCAAAAAAAGGTAAGAGAAAAATCTATACTCGGCAGTCCTTGGCTCAATACCCACTTCAAAGGTGAGAGTTGTTGTAAAGATTAGAGAAAAGGACCCCACATAAAGAGACACTGCTGGCATTGCAGGAGAGAGGAAGCACTTTTCTTTCTCAAATCACCTGAGGAGGTTTCATGAAGACTCTTCAGAGCGCTTACTCCTCAGGGCTGTCTTCTCGCACGCATTGTGCAGGTGAACTCTGTACGAGGACATCTGGTCAACAGGTACATAGGACTGAAATCCAGCCCTGTCCCCTCACCAAGCCTTGCACACTCCTCTATGGGGCAACATTCAGTAACCGGAAAAATATCTAAGTTGCCACTTACACTCACTCACACTCGACTTACACTCACCTGGAACTAAGGTCCTGGAGTCAGCAGTGAGCTGGGGAAGCAGCTGCCTGTGGCCAGGGCCAGGTCTAGATGTGGGCCTGGCTCCATGATCCTGGGCCTGGCATTGGCTTAGGCTGGCCGAGGGGGTGAGGTGGTCATCGGAGGAGACCCTGGGGAAATAACTCCTTTCCCAAGAAGGGAGACTTGGAAAAGCAAAAAAAAAAAAAAGGTCCATTTATAGGAGACACTTTTTTTGCCAACGTATTTTCCTTAGCCCGGGGCAGAATAAAATATACAATATAGATTTTCTCTTCGCTTGAATTTAAAGGCAGTGTGTGTTGTCATATTTCCTGCTAGTTGAAGGTTGTTTTTTGTGATTTTTTTTTAATCTGACAGGAGGATGGGGAGGGAGACTACTCACCAGTGGCTATTTGAAGTTTAGTAATTGCCCAGAAAAGGAAGGAAAAAAAAAAAAGAACACTCTAAAGTTATTTTTTACTCTTCTAAAAAATTACTGCAATTTGACACATGGAATCTAAGGCACAGAGAAGTGTGATCTTGAAAAATTATCTTTTGTTGGCTTGATGGGAACAAAAAGAAAATGTCAATGCGATAGGCATTTCCCCACGGTGTAGTGAGGATTCGGCCTGTGCAGCCGAAAACCGCAAGGCACTTTGTCTGTACTGTGATAGCAGGAGAAATGGGGCTCACTGCTGGGAGTGACCGCACGGCCACGCTGCCCCTGGGGCAAGCAAATCCTGGCTGTCACTTCTTGAAAGAAAATCATTTCCAGTGACTTTCAATTTAAGATGAATTACACATTCTGACATACTTAAAATCCTGCCTCTTGATTAAAGGTATAGAATTACCCCAATTAGTGTTCTTGTGCTGGTTTTGTTTTTCAGAAGAATCCATCTGTCCTCTAAGTTATATTGAACACATTTGAATAAACCCAGATATATATATATACATATATATGTGATATATAAATGTATATAGATATATATACATATATATATGATATATATATGTATATATATGATATATATACGTATATATATAAGATATATATGTATATATATAAATGGAAATATACATATATATTTCCATTTATCAATATAAATACTAGATACAAACCTCTGAATATAAATAACTTCAACCTTTGAAAACTCTTCCATCAAATTACTCTCTTTCATTTTATGTCCTTCTCCAACGGTGACATAATCACGGTGGCCGACCTTACAGCCTTGGACCTCAGAGCAGAAGTGAACGATGGTGAGCAGACTCTGGGGATAGTCTCTATATTTGGGGGTGTGAAGGTAAAGGATACAATGTCCTTTCTAAATTTCGAGAGTTTTTACACAGTGCATGAGTATGTGTGTGAGTGTGTGGAGGAGGGTGCTTTTGGGCTAGTTTTGCCAGGTACAGTCCGTTCTTCTGACAGTAAGCTCCCTACAGGGCCAGCCAGAGCCTGGATTAGTGGGGAAAGAAGCAACAGATGCATATTCTGGAAGGACACAGATCTGAAGGACAGAGGGCCCGAATCACCAGCCCTCAGGATCAGTCCCCTGGACTCTGTCCCAGGCCTTCAGACTTGCCCACTCTCATAGAAAGAGGCATTTGAAGAGCTCCAAATGGCTGATCAAAAGCAGTGGCTCCGCACGCTGGGTGTGGCAGGTAGAGAAGGCAAGAGGCATTGAGTGGCCCAGGGGCCCTGAGGGTGACCTGGGAAAAGGGACAAAGGAGTCAGTCAGCAGGGGAGGTGGCCCCAGTGCGCTTAGAGTCATTTATTGGAGAGACTCAGCCAGAATGTAGGATGTGGAGGGACACATTTGTTTCTGTTATTGCCTCCCACCTGCTGGCTGGTGTCACCTAACCTTTCAGTGTCTCTACCTGGTCACCTGTAAAATGGGCGTGACCATCCAGCCAGTTAGCCAACTCACCCACCTGCTGATGGTCACACAGAGCTTTAAAATCACCTAAAGGACTGTGACCGGTTTGGCTCAGTGGATAGAGCATCGGCCTACGGACTGAAAGGTCCCGGGTTCGATTCCAGTCGGGGGCATGTACCTTGCTTGCGGGCATATCTCCAGTGTGGGGTGTGCAGGAGGCGGCTGATCAATGTCTCTCTCTCATCGATGTTTCTGACTTTCTATCCCTCTCCCTTCCTCTCTGTGAAAAATCAATAAAATATATTAATTAATAAATAAATAAATAAACAAACAAACAAATAAAATCACCAAGAGAAACACTCAAGGGCAACCAGAATGCTTCTCTGGTAGTAATGGCTCTGAGACAGGAGCCAGCTTCAAAGATGAAGTGTTTCCTATTCAATAGATGGAAGCGCTGGCCTATATGCACAAGATAAAAGGGTTGGAACTAGAATGGCGAGCAGGGGACAGGGTTGGGGAGGACCAGCAGAGCTGGACTGCATTTACCTCCTGATTAGCATTCTAATGTGCAAGTATTAATGGTGGCCCGGAGGGTCAGATTAATCAGAGAGGAAAGCATTTCTCTCAATTGCAATTACAGTCATTATTTACGTTATTGAAATTAATCAATCACTATTGACGGCCTTTACTATTTTTACACCACTTTGGTGGAATGGGACAAACAAATCTTCAGACTCTTCTAGGGTAGGCAGCCGCTCGCTGGGAGGAGGGAATGTTCTTACAATGTAATGGGAAAAGTAAGGAGAGTTATGTGGTTATTAAATTTTTAACATGCAATTTCTGTGTAAAGCAACATGTGATTTATGTTCTTATATTTTCTTGGCCAACAGCTTAGGTGCTTTTTAATAGATCTGTGCCCTAGACATCAGTCACCACATCGCACCACATCAGGGCATGCAAACAGAACTTGCTAATGTGACATGAGCATTCTGCTGATTAGGAGGTGTTAGAACTACTGGGCAGATGATTGTTTCCAGCCAACCACAGAGTTGCCTATATGTAAATTGGAGAACCATCCCTACTGGTCTCTTGCTAGTTGTAATGTGTAACATTTTTCCTTAGCAGACAGAAAAGGATGCATTTGACAATACGGTGAAAATCATACCCACATTTTGAGCAAGGCCACAGTTAAGTCCATGATAAAGGTGTTTGAACACCTTCCAATGTATAAGATTTTCTAAACATGGATTTACTTCTGGCGTCTTCTTTCATTCTTACTGCCTTCAGAGCTGGGTCAGGTAGAAAGGTCAGGGGTTTGGGCATCAGAAAGACATGTGTTTGAATGTTTGGCCGGCCACTATCTAGTCTACATGGAAAAAGGGACCGCTGAGCCTGTGTTAGAGGTCTGAGGGACAGAGAGGTAGGGCAACCAAGTCATCCTAATAGGCCGGAGCTTTCTGGGTATTAGCAGTGAGAGGCACTTGTCCAGACTCTCAGGCCAGGGAAAGCTGGCACAGTTAGTCACCCCAGAAGCAATGGGCGGTGCAGACAGGATTCCAGAATGATCCTTGCAGCTGGCGTTCATCCCAAGCCTTCCTGGGAGTAGCTGGGTGGTGGCAGGTGGTGCTGGAAGCAGGGGACAGACTGGGAAGGCATGCACTTTTGTAGGTGGGCAAGGTGACTGTGGGAAGGGGAGAGGCAGGGTAGTTGTACACATTGGCACCTCCCTCTGGCCCTGTGTGGAGGGTGCATGGGAGGCCAGACTGGTCCAGGTAAGTTGAATGGCAGCACCTTAAATGAAGCTCTCGCAGGCTCAGTGAGCAAAAGATGATTTTTGTTAGAATGCTTTGGAGCAAGAAATACTGGTAGCCTAGAATCAGCCTAACCAATATCTGGGTTTTATTGGCCCACATCAGGGAAAGAGAAACCTGCAGAGGCTCTGGCTTCCCTCCACCCTGTGGGTTTTCAGGCTCTGCCCTCCTTGTGGCCTCGCTGGGATGCTGGACAGCTGGGAGGCTGCCATGGATTCAGACCTCATCCCCTAGCCAAGTCTTCAGGGAGAACGTACATTCTTCCTGTGGCTTACTCTTGAGAGCAAGGACGATTCTTTCCTTCAAGTGCCCTTGAGTCTTGTTGGCCATTCTGAACCATTGAGTGGACAGTAGGCAATGGTTCCAGGAGAAGAGGCACTCACTGTCCCTTAGGTCAACTAGGCCGACTTGCCCTTAAGCACGTGGCCTGCCAGGTGGAAGGGCAGAAACCTGAACAGAACTGGGCATGTGCTGAGTAGGAACACATGGACACCAACATGCCCACCACCAGACAAACAGAGAAGTAGTACAGAGCACAATGGAGGATATCAGAGATCATTGGATTTGGAGATTGATGGGGAGGAATAAGCAGAAAGCAGGCCTCTGGGGTTCTGGCTGTCCCGTGACAGTGTGTTGCGCTTTGCAGCCCCATGTAGTGAGTCAGGTCTGGTATTGCCTCTCCTTGGTCCAATCTCTACCTTAGGCCTCCCCAGGGTAAGGTTTGCATCCCAGGAGCTGTCTTTGCAGGAAAGCCATCCGAGAGAAGGCAGAACTGGTGTGTATCCACCCTCCAAACCCTCACACAGAGAGCCCACCAGAAGCCTGCATGGCCGAAGAGAGAGGCCCAGAGAGTCCTGCATATTTTTCAAAAGTTCAAAGGGCAACTGCTCCCAAAGTCACTGTGTGGGGATAAACTGTTCTGAACTCTTCACTTGTATCCCCGAGGGTGGAAGCTCCTAGCAGGAGGAAAGCAAGCTCATAGTTGCATAACGGGTGTCTCATCTTGATGTGTTGACTTTCCCCATAGCTAGTCATAGTTCTATTCCTCCTTGAAGATTTCTCCAGAACTCTCTCATCCAGCCCCATACCCTAGATCCCCCAGTCAGTTCCAGAGACCCACACATCTGGCTCCACCCAGCTGGTCTAAGCACCTGAGGACGTTGTCTCAGCCTGGACTAGACCAGCCAGGCAGGCCCAACCAGCAAACAACCTCCCAGAACCTTTGTGGATACAAAGAATCAGCTGAGGCCTCATTTTACCCAGGAAGCTTTTTCTAGTCCCAGAGCAGGATAGAGGCTGACAGAGCCCTCGCGGTTCTCATTTTATTGAGGTTAGGTTTTTAAGTGTCTGTTTACCCTTCCCCCATCAACCCATTAACCAGGAGGCTTCAAGAACCATTCTCAAGCCCTGCACAAGTGACTGAAGTCTAACAGATACTCAATGTATTGAATAGAACTGAACTCAAATACTGTGTTCATGAATGTTAAATCTAACTGCCATCTACCCATTTGGTTCCCTAGCTTTCGTTCAGTTAAAGAAAACGAATGGCCCACTGAAAATTAGATGAATGGTAGGATCAATAATTGCCTTGTGGAACAGTGTATTCCTTGTCCATCCACTTATGTCCAGGCACTGTGGGCATTTCAGCATTAGTCTCAGGCCCAGTTTAACTTTATAGATAAAAAAAAAGATTTCTGGGCTCTCAAATCCTATTTGACTTTTAAAGCTCCTATTAGGATTCTTGGCAGAGCAAAATACATTTTCTGATTTTTTGTGTGTGTATGGAATGTGTTATGTGTTGCTGTTAAGCCAAGAGAAGAGCTTCCTTGAGATTATTGATGATCTAAGGCTGACACCTGGAAGCATTTCTCAGCTTCCGCTTCAGAACACAGTAGCAAGAACCAGAACCTTTGGGCTGGATAAATTCACTTCCCTTCCCCGCATTAGCTCTGTTTTAAAACTCAACAGATCACGGAACAGCATTGTCTAAAGTCTCCGAAATCTAGTGCATCTCACATTACAATCGCAAGCAATTCTGCCCCTGATTGCTATAACCTAGATGACCATGCTTTCTGCTGTACAGGGAGAAACTAATGAGATGGAGAGCTTTCTCGGATGGGAACCTGCTGGCCCACTGCCTAATGCGCCATGCCAGGGACCTGTGGGAACCCACCTCCCGGATTGCCGATGTGCCTGGTTGCAGCAGAACGTGCTGATGTGTCTATCGATTGCAGTAGGATGTAAGTGGCCTGTAAAATAGAACAGCAGGTGAAAGGACGCCCCGCAGGGAAACTATTAAACGGTTCCTCCCATCACACTCGATATTAGCATTACCGCTGGAACAGCCTCTTTGCGATAACAGGGCAGTTATCTGCCCAGAGCACCCATTAGGGACATGGTGCAGGGAGCAGGCGGGGGACCTGACCACCAAGGGTCTGGATGCAGCAGCTTTGCACTCACCGGCACCAGAAGCAAAGCTTCAGGCCTGGAAACCTGTGCCGGGGAGCAGAGCTCTACTTTATTCTTAGAAGGGACGCACCTCGCAGCAGCTGGTCTGCATGGTCGTTAATAGCTTTAAGGTGACTCCAGGTTGTGGGAAGCGTTGGTGATGAGTTCTTCCCTGAACTCGTTCCTTCTGTTCAAAGTTGAGGGGATACAATAAGCGGCAAGTGGGATCCCTGAGGATCTGTTTCTCTATGAGATCCAAACACTGGCAAAAGAAAAGGTGGAATAACCAGAGTGTAGACCGACAGCCTGAAGGTTCTCCAGAAAGAATTAGAAGCTTGCAGGAGTGAACACTTCACCTGGATGTCCCAGGAGCCCTGTCAGCTCCCCTGACAGAGGCAGGCAGGACACGGACTAGATAGTGGGTCATAGTCACGACAAAGGACGGACTCGCAGCTGTGTGTTCCTTCGCACCAGCTCTGACGTGTCTTACCCAGTTTAGTTCCCTCTTGGGGTCGGGGTGGGCTAACAATATTAACTAGAGCAACTAGGGGAACAGAATGGCTCTGCTTTGCCCTCAATTGCTTTGCCCTGAATCTTTCCTAAGGAAGAGCTGCCAAATCTACTTTCTCCATCCTGTTTGCTAAATTCCCAGGAGACTCGATGTGCATGGCAAACACCTGTCTTTCTCACATTTCTGTCTGCTGGGTTATGAGCCAAATAAAATACCTGGGGAGAGAGTGGCCATTGCCAGACCTGGGCCAGGTTCTGTCTGGAAGTGCTGCCACTTGTACCCAGCAGTAAAGCCCATTGGTCTGTGGGCTTCACTGACCTTCCCCAAATCACAGTGTCTCCTGGACAAACACGCTTTTGGCTTCTATGCTCTCAGCTCTGTCCTCTTGGCCACCACTCTGGATGCTGGCACCAAAACAAAATGGGTACAGCCTTGTCATCTGAGCAGAAGAAGGAATGTGAATATTCTGTGTAAGATGAGATGCAAAAATCAACCCACACAGCCTGTGGCTCGGCCGCAGAGACTGAGAGGTGTCAGGGCTTAGTCAATGGCAAGGTTTGCATCTCTTTCCCAGACTCTCTTCTGATCCAGGAGAGGAATCCTGGCCCTGATCTCCTCAGAGACCAACTGCAGACACTTACCTTTTTTATCTGTACTTTTTAAAAAATCTCTTTATTGATTAAGGTATTACATATGTCTTCTCATCCCTCCATTAACCCTCCAAAACTCCCCCCAGTCATGCCCTAACCCCCCTGATGTTCGTGTCCATTGGTTAGGCTTATATGCATGCATACAAGTCCTTTGGTTGATCTCTCCTCCTTACCCCACCCTCCCCTACCTTCCCTCTGAGTGAGGTTTGACCATCTGATCGATGCTTCTCTGTCTCTGTCCTTGTTCATCAGTTTATGGTGTTCATTATGTTCCATAAATGAATGAGATCATGTAGTATTTATCTTTCTGTAACTGGCTTATTTCACTTAGCATATTGCTCTCCAGTTCCATTCATGCTGTTGCAAATTATAAGAATTCCTTCTTTTTTATGGCAGCATAGTATTCCATTGTGTAGATGTACGATAGTTTTCTGATCCAGTCATCTGCTGACAGGCACTTAGGCTGCTTCCAAATCTTAGCTATGGTGAATTGTGCTGCTATGAACATAGGGGTGCATATACCCTTTCTGAGGTGTTTCTAGTTTCTTAGGATATATTCCTAGAAGTGGGATTACTGGGTCAAATGGGAATTCCATTTTTAGTTTTTTGAGGAAACTCCATACTGTTCTCCACAGTGGCTGCACCAGGCTGCATTCCCACTAGCAGTGCATGAGTGTTCCTTTTTCTCCACATCCTCTCCAACACTAGTCATTTGTTGATTGGTTGATGATAACCATTCTGACAGGTGTGAGATGGTATCACATTGTCATTGTGATTTGCATCTCTCAGATAATTAGTGACTGAGCATGTTTTCATGTGTCTCTTGACTTATTTCTGTCTTCCTTTGAAAAGTATCTATTTAGGTCCGTTACCCATTTTTTTATTGCATTGTTTATTTTCCCTGTAAATGTTGGAGATTAAACTCTTATCGGTGATGACATTGGCAAATATGTTCTCCCATCAATGGGATTTCTTGGTGTTTTGGTGATGGTTTCTTTTGCTGTGCAAAAGCTTTTTATTTTGATATAGTCCCATTTGTTTATTTTCTCTTTAGTTTCCATTTCCCTAGGAGCAGTATCAGTGAAGAAGTTCCTTCAGCATATATCTGAAATTTCTCTCCCTGTGGATTCCTCTAGTACCTTTATCATTTCCCCTCTTAGGTTTAATTTCTTTATCCATTTTGAGTTTACCTTTGTGTATGGTGTAAGTTGGTGGTCTAGTTTCTTTTTTTTTTGCATGTATCTGTCCAAGTTTCCCAACACCATTTGTTGAAGAGAGTGTCTTGACTCCATTGTATGTTCATGCCTCCTTTGTCAAATATTAATTGGGCATAGTGGTTTGGGTTGACTTCTGGGTTCTCTGTTCTATTCCATTGATCTAAGTGTGTGTTCTTGTGCCAGTACCAGGCTGTTTTAAAAACAGTGGTTTTGTAATACAGCTTAATATCTGGTATTGAGATCCCACCTTGTTTATTCTTTTTCAGGATTGCTGTGGCTGTTCGGGGACTTTTTTTATTCCAGATGAATTTTTGGAAAGTTTGTTGTAGGTCTGTGAAATATGCTGTTGGTATTTTAATGGGGAGTGCATTGAATCTGTAGATTGCTTTGGGTAATATGGACATTTTGATGATGTTAATTCTACAAATTCATGAAGACCGTATTGTGTCTTTCTCTATCTCTTTTTTCAGTGTCCTGTAGTTTTTCACATATAGGTCTCTTACCTCCTAAATTTGTACCTGGGTATCTTAATTTTTTTGGTGCAGTGGTAAATGGGATTACTTTTATAGTCTCTCTTTCTGTAAGTTTATTATTGGGGTACAGAAATGCCATAGATTTCTTGGCATTAATTTTGTATCCTGCTATATTGCCAAATTCATTTATTAAGTCTAATAGTTTTTTAATGGAGTCTTTAGGGTTTCTATGTACAATGTCATGCAAATAAGGACAGTTTTACTTCTTTTCCAGTTTAGATGCCTTTTATTTCTTCTTGTCTGATTGCAATGGCTAGTACTTCGAGTGCTATGTTGAACAGGAGTGATGAGAGAGGGCATCCCTGTGTTGTTTCTGTTCTTAGGGAAAATTGTTTTAGTTTTTGTCTATTGAGTCTGATGTTGGCTGTGGGTTTGTCATGTATGGCTTTTATTATGTTGAAGTATGACCCTTCTATTCCCACTTTGTTGAGAGTTTTTATCACAAATGGGTGTTGGATTTTGTCAAATGCTTTTTCTGAGTCAATTTATATGACTATGTGATTTTTCTCCCTCAATTTATTTATGTGATATATCACATTTATTGATTTGCAGATATTGTACCATCCTTGCATCCCCAGAATAAATCCTACTTGGTCATGGTGTGTGATCTTTCTGATGTACTGCTGTATCCAATTTGCTAGAATTTTGTTGAGGATTTTGGCATCTATGTTCATGAGGGATAATGGCCTATAATTTTCTTTCATTGTATTATCTTTATCTGGTTTTGGTATTAGGGTAATGCTGGCTTCATTGAAAGAGCTTGGAAGTGTTCCTTCCTTTTGAATTTTCTGGAATAGTCTGAAGAGGATAGGTTTTAGTTCTTCCTTGTTTGTTTGGAATAACTCCCCTGTGGAGCCACCCAGCCCCAGGCTTTTGTTTGCTGGGAGCTTTTTGGTGACTGCTTCAATTTCTTCCATAATTATAGGCCTATTGAGATTCTTAGAAACTTCCCAATAGAGTTTTGGAAAGTTGTATTTTTTAGGAATATGTCCATTTCCTCCAGGTTGTCTAGTTGGTTGGAGTAGAGTTGTTGATAGTATTTTTTTTTTTTACCAATCCTTTGTATTTTTGTGGGATGTGTTGTTATTTCACCTCTCTTAGTTCTGATTTTGTTTATTTGGGTCCTCTCTCTTTGCTTTTTGGTGAGCCTCGCTAGAGGTCCATAAATCTTGTTTATCCTTTCAAAGAACCAGCTCTTGGTTTCATTGATCTTTTACATTGGTTTTTGGTCTCTATGTCATTTATTTCTGATCTGATCTTTATTATCTCCTTCCTTCTGCTTACACTGGGCTTTTCTTGTTGCTCACTTTCTAATTCTTTGAGATGTAGAGTTAGATGATTTCCTAACATTTTTTCTTGTTTTTTGAGGTAGGCCTGTAGAACCATAAACTTCCCTCTCAGAACTGCTTTCATTGTATCACATAAATTTTGGATTGTTGTGTTTTTGTTATCATTATTTTCCAGGATGCATTTAATTTCTTCTTTGATCTTATTGGTAATCCAGTCATTATTTAATAGCATGCTATTTGGCTTCCAAGTGTTTGAAATTTTTGGATTGTTTTTATTGTAGTTTATTTCTAATTTTATGGCATTGTGGTCTGAGAAAATGTTTGGTATGATTTCAATCTTCTTGAATTTGGGAAACTTTGCTTGTGACCCAATATGTGGTCTATTTTTTAAAATGTCCCATGTGCACTTAAGAAAAATGTATATTCCGTGGCTTTAGGGTGAAATGTTCTGAAGATGTCAGTTAAGTCCATCTGGTCTAGTGCATCATTTAGGATTGCTGTGTCTTTGCTGATTTTTTTGTCTAGAAGATTTATCTAGTGATGTCAGTGGTGTGTTAAAGTCCCCTACTATGATTGTATTGTTGTCAGTCTCTCCCTTGATATCTTCCAGTAGTTTTGTTATGTATTTGGGTGCTCCTGCATTGGGTGCATATGTTTACCAGGGTTATATCCTGTTGTTGTATCAATCCCTTTAGTATTATGAAGTGGCCTACCTTATCTCTTGTTATGGTCTTCACTTTCAGGTCTATTTTGTAGGATACAAGTATTGCTACCCCAGCTTTTTGTTTGTTTGTTTGTTTGTTTGTTTGTTTATTTTTCCATTTGCCTGAAAGATATATTTTCATCCCTTCATTTCATTTTCAGTCTGTATGAGTCTCTTGTTTTGAGTTGAGTCTCTTGTAGACAGCATATATATATATATATATATATATATACATATGTGTGTGTGTGTGTGTGTGTGTGTGTGTGTCATTTTTTTTATCCATTCAGCCACTCGATGTCTTTTGATTGGAGCATTTAGTCCATTTACATTTAAAGTTATTACTGAAAGGTACTTGTTTGTAGTCATATCTAGTTTTGTGCCTGTGTTCCTTCTTACCTGTTTATTTCTTCTTTTTACAGTATTCCCTTTGGCATTTCTTGCATTGCTGGTTTGGTGGTGATAAACTCCCTTAGCCTTTTTTTGTCTACAAAGCTCTTGATTTTCCTTTCAATTTTGATTAATAGTCTTGCTGGCTATTCTTGCAATACTTTGTATACCTCCTTCCATTTCCTTCTATCTTGATGTGTTTCTGTTGAGAAATCATTTGATAATCTGATGGGGGATCCTTGTAGGTAACTCTCTGTCTCTCCCTTGATGCCTTTAAGATTCTCTCTTTGTCATTAATATTTGCCATTGAAATTATGACGTGTCTTGGTATGGGTCTTTTAGGATTGATCTTACTTGGGATTCTCTGTACTTGTGTAACTTTCCCCGCCCCTCCCCCCCTCCTACCCCCATATCTAGGAAGTTTTCAATCATTATTTCTTCAAATAGATTTTCTAATGCTTGCTGCTCTTCTTGTCCTTCTGGCAGCCCTATTACACATATGTTATTTCGTTTCATGTTGTCCCAAAGCTCCCTTAGCCTCTCTTCCTGCTTTTTAATATTTTTCTTTGTGGCTGATCAGATTGAGATTGTTTCTCTACCTTATCTTCTAACTCATTAATTTGATCCTCGGCTTCTTTTACTCTTACTGTTGAAACTTTCCATGGTGTTTTTGATTGTAGCTATGTCATTTTTCATTTCTTCCTGATTCTTGCATAGGTTGTTGATTTTCTCATCCATCTGATGTATGAATTGGACAACCATTACCCTGAATTCTTTTTCGGTCATATTGCATGTTTCAATTTCACTAATTTCCTTTCTTGGGGACGACTCATTTTCTTTCCTCTGGGTATTGTGTTATCTCCCCATTCTGACTATCACCAGAAGGTTCAAACTTCGAGTTGCATGGACCTGTACCCTGTGCTGTGGGAGCTTTGCACCACCCGAGTGTCACTGAAGTGCTCCAACACTATGATGTGTGGCTGTTGTGGGTTGGTGAGAACACTGACCCAGGCTTGCCCAGGCTCAGTGTTACCAGCGTTCAGTGAGGTCTCGTGTGTGCACCTAGAATCACAGACCCACCTGCACCATGCTGTTGGCATGTGTAGTGAATCAGACTGTACCAAGCTGTTGGTGTGTGCCTTTAATCAGAGTTCCCTAGCACATGCCAGTAGTCAGAGTTCCCCTGTGTCTGCACCAAGAATAGAGTATAAAAGTCTCTGTTGCCTTGTGTGGCTTCTTACTGAGAATCAGGTCCCCGTGTGCACATGCACCAAGAATTGGAGTCACTGGCTCTTAATGTGAATGCGCTGTGAGTCAGGGATCCCAGGTGCATGTGATAGGAAACAGAGTCAAGTAAGTGTGCTCAATGCTGCCTCTTGCTGGGAGAATCTGGGTCCCAGTCACCACAGTAGCCTTGTGGTGTGCCTGCACTGTGGAAAACAGACTTCTTTGTGTACTTGTCCAGAATCAAAGTCAGGTGGCACTGTCGCACTGTGTGGGCTTTGGATTTGGTCGCCCAATTGCACTGCAGGGAGCAGATTCCCAGTCTCTGTGCATGTGCAGACTCAAATTCCCATAGGAGCACTATGGCCCATGCACCATGCTCCCAAACTCAAATTCCATAGGAGCACTGCAGCCAGCAAAAGCAAGGGGCGGGTCTAGTAGTTACTATGGCGCTATCCGCAAGCCTGTGGGGGAGGAGGGAATAGGCTCTTTGATTCACCGAAATATGCAGTTGGGAAGTCTGGACTATTGTTGTCTGTTGGTCTGAAGCTGGGGTCGCAGGTCTCTGTCCCCATTGACTGCAGGATCCTGGTTTGCGTATGAGACACGACTGGGTGGTGCTGAAGTCAGGATCCTAGTCTCAAGCAGCTCTGTTTCTCAATATGGTGTGGTCTCTGTGCCCACACTGGCCACCCAGAAGTGTCCACTTTGTGCACGGGGCTCTGCCGTCTAAGACTGCCTGGTTTGGCAGCCTCTTGGAAGACCTCTACTTGTCTTTTTTTTAAGAGATCTCCTACCTTGACACCAAGCTAATTAGAGCTAGCAGTTGGCAGAGAGTCTAGAGCAGTGGTTCTCAACCTTCCTAATGCCGCAACCCTTTAATATAGTTCTTTATGTTGTGGTGATCCCCAACCATAAAATTATTTTTGTCGCTACTTCATAACTTTAATTTGCTACTGTTATGAATCTTAATGTAAATATCTGTGTTTTCTGATGGTCTAAGGAGACCCTGCTAGCTGTTCGCGACCCACAGGTTGAGAACTACTGGTCTAGAGCAAGTATGTCAAACTCAAAAGCTAACACAGGCCAAATAAACATGGCACACAGCCACAAGCTGTGAGTTTGACATGCTTGATATAGAGAGCTCTGCTGGTCCCCATCCCCTGGCTTTTTTTTACTTCTTAATATATTTTCATTGATTTCAGAGAGGAAAGGAAAGGGAGAAAAAGATAGAAACATCAGTGGTGAGAGAGAATCATTAATCAGCTGCCTCCTGCACACTCCTACTGGGGATCAAGCCCACAACCCAGGCATGTGCCCTTGACCAAAATCGAATCTGGGACCCTTCAGTCCAGAGGCCAACGTTCTATCCACTGAGTCAAACCCTGGCTTTTTTTAATCCTCATTGCTCCAGACTTCTTCAAGTTCCAGAACATTGCTTTGCCATGAGGAATACTTGGACTCTAATCTGAGTAGTTCCTAGGGAAGGACGTCTGAGCCTGGAAGCCAGCCTGGGTATGGAACTTGCAAACACTGCAGTTGCCTCGACCCAAGCTCACGTCTGGCCAGGATAATCCCTGCATGCTGTGATCTGCCTCTAATTACAATGGAGAGAGACTTCTTTGTGCTGATGCTTTTTAACTGGAAAATTGAGAACATCACAAAACCATCTGGGGCACCGTCAAAACCAGAAGCAGGCTGTTGAAATGAATATGTGTACTTTAAAGTCCACAGCCATTTTTAAAGCTTATACTGTGTGCAAGATGCTGAGCTTGGTACTCAGAGGTTTATTATCACATCTGCCACTTTTTGATGTTCAGGACAACACTCCAACCAACTGAGCAACCCTACCAGGGCCTGCCTTTACTTCCTTCTAACCTGCCGTCCGTGTATTATTTTCTTCTTCACTCCATAGTGTCCTCTCCCAGTATTGAAGGCTTATCTCTCCTGCTAAGATGTTGTCCTGAACATCAAAAAGTGGCAGATGTGATTCCCAGTCAGGACACATACCTGGGTTGTGGGTTTAATCTCTAGTTGGAATGCATATGGGAGGCAACCGGTTGATGTTTCTCTCTAACCCATACGATTATTATTTTTTTATTTCCTCATCATTGTTTCTCTCTCTCTCTCTCTCTCTCTCTCTCTCTCTCTCTCTCTCTCTCTCTCTCTCTTTCTCTCTCTTCCTCCCTCTCTCTAAAACTCAATAAAAACACTTCCTAGGGTGAGAAGGTGGCAAAGGCACAGAATAGAGAGGGCTATTGATGGATCTCCTCTGTTCCCCTGTGCTTTGGCAACCTTCATCATTGTAGCTGGCTGTGGGGTGCCCTCTATGAGGCACTGAAATCTGTCATTCTTACATGTGACACAATCCTTTCACAGGAAATAAAATCCTGGTGTCCTTGGTTGCCAGGTGAACCTGCAGAAACAGAATGAATGTTTGCTGTAGGAATTAGTGAATCACTAAGCCTTCATCTCTACATTCAAGGGAACTGCTCTAAATGTTGGCCTTGCCCTCACTGAACCCACATCTGTTTGTGTAAAGGGCATTGCAGTGTGGCAGGTTCCAAGGATTATTCAGAAGCACCTGCATGTTGCAGCTAGGGCGGTGCTGGAGCTGGCTCCCTCGGTTTGGGGAGCTGATGATTAAAATGCAGCCGTTCTATGAGCCAGAGGTAAACTCTTGGTACCTTGAAACTGGCCACAGAGGAAATATTATACCACAGAAATTCAGAAAGACTGCACATCAGGGTATCTTGGTTTAGGGTATATTTTTCTTTTCTTTTCTTTTCCTTCTTCTTCTTCTTCTTCTCCTTCTTCTTCTTCTTCTTCTTCTTGAATTTCATCTCCATTTTATTTTTTCCTTCTTTTAAATTTAATAAATCTCTATTGTTAAGATTATTACAATTGTTCCTTCCCCCCTCCCCATAACTCCCTTCCACCCGGTTCCCACCATCCTCTGCCCTTACCTCTCCTCCATTGTCCTCATCCATAGGTGTA
>PVJN01025862.1:0-29588 GCA_004026805.1 Lasiurus borealis | reverse complement strand
TTTTCTAGAAAAGGCCAATAAATTTAGTAAGACCCTTAAGGATATGAAAAAGGACCAACTAGAAATTAAGCATACACTGACTGAAATAAAAAATAATATACAGATATCCAATAGCAAACTAGAGGGTCACAAGAATCAAGTCAAATATTTGGAATACAAAGAAGCTACAACACCCAACCAGAAAAGAAGAAAGAAAAAATAATCCAAAAACATGAAGATACTGTAAGGAGCCTCTGGGATAATTTCAAGCATACCAGCATCCCAATTATGATGGTACCAGAAGGAGAGAGAACAAGATACTGAAAACCTATTCGAAGAAATAATGAGTGAAAACTTCCCCCACCTGGTGAAAGAAATAGACTTACAAGTCCAGGAAGTGCACAGAACCCCAAACAAAAGGAATCCAAAGAGGACCACACCACGACACATCATAATTAAAATGCCAAGAGCAATAAACAAAATATTAAAAGCAGCAAGAGAAAAATAGTTAACTACAAGGGAGCACCCATCAGCTGATTTCTCAACAGAAACTATGCAGGCCAGACAGGAGTGGCAAGAAATATTCAAAGTGATGAATACCAAGAACTTATAAGCAAGATGACTCTACCCAACAAAGCCATCATTCAGAATTGAAGGTCAGATAAAGAGCTTCACAGATAAGAAAAAGCTAATCACTGCCAAACCAGTATTATATGAAATGCTGAAAGGTATTCTTTAAGAAAAGGAAGAAGAAAAAAAAAGGAAAAGATAAAAATTATGAACAATAAATACATATTTATCAACAAATGAATCTAAAAGTCAAGTGAATAAAAAATCCGATGAACAGAATAAACTGGTGAATATAATAGAACCAGGGGCATAGAAAGGGAGTGGACTGACAATTCCAGGAGGAAAAGGGTGTGGGGGGTGCAGGAAGAGACTGGACAAAATCGTAGACCTATGCATGAGGACAGTGGGGGTTGCAGGTAAGGGCAGAGGGTGGTGTGGGAACTGGGTGAAGGGGAGCTATGGGGGGGGGAGCAGGGAAAGGAGGAACAATTGTAATAATCTGAACAATAAATATTTATTTTTTTTTAAATAAAAAAAGGAAGCATTCATCCTAAGTGGTGGTCAAAGCACGAAGGAGGCACAGAGCTGGGGCTTCAGGTGACAGAACAGTACATATGGTCTGGATTTTGCCTAATTGCTGATAAATATTTGTTTAATAAGTGTTGGTCTAAAACTTGACTTCATTATAACCTGGGAGTGAAGCTGTGGGAGAATAGCTAACCTTCACTCACTACAAACTTTTGGTGGCTACCATTACTGATTAAAAAAACTAGGATAGTGTATGACGCTTCTGGCTTTGGTTTCTAGACTGTTATAGCATGGAAATAAACAGACACACATATCATAAGCTGACAAGTTCTCTTATGATATCCTTCAGACTGAAATGAAAAATGGGGCTAGAGTGAGAAAAGTTGGATAGATAGGTGAATGACCCAAAGAAATAAGCCAATGGGTGGGGAAGCGGGGGAGGAAGGGGAAGCAAGTCTTATTGTCTTGTAGAGATAGATAGGATATAATCATAACATTTGTAGACAACCCAAAATTAAACTAGATGAAAGACTCAAATTTCCAAAAGATCTTGACAGGCTGGTTTAGTGAATGGGATCTGACAAGATTAAATGTACAATTAGGTGCATAAAAATTAACAATTCTGAACAAAAGAGTCAAGGATTAGTGATAAAATGTATTCATATTACAGAGGTTGCATTTAAAACTCTAGGGGATCTAGATAAGTTCAGTTTCAATGTGAGTCACCATATTGACATGACATGTATTGTGGTCACTAAAAATGTAATGTATATATTATACTTCAATTCAAAGTTTACTTTAAAAAAATGTAATGCAAACAGATTTGTGTGTACCCATATTCATACTGGCATTATTCACAACAGCCAAAAGTGGAGGCCACCACAAAGAGTGGCATTCCATTGACTGAAGAATGGATAAAGGAAATGTGGTATATCATACAATGGAATATTATTTAATGTTAAAAATGAAGGAAATTCTGACATATGCTACAATATACATGAACTTTAAAGACATTATGTTAAGTGGAATAAGCCAGTCACAAAAAGACAATACTGTATGATTCCATTTACATGATATCTAGAGTTAGTAAAATTCATAGATAGAATGTAGAATAGTGGTTCCCAGGGGGCTGGTTACCACGAGCAATCATTAACTGTTAATGGGTATAGACTTGAGTTGTGAGAGATGAAAAAGTTCTAGAAATAGCTGCTGGTGGTACAATGTGAATGTATTTAATGCCACTGAATAGTACACCTAACAGTGGTTAAAATGGAAAATTTTGGCATGTATATTTTAAAATTATTTTGACTATCAAAAAATATAGTGCAAACTTCTGCTCTATTAATCTAAATAAAAATCATTGTTCTGCTCCATGCTTTACTCTCAGAACATGCCTGAAAACAAAGTATGGTTTCTGCACATTGTAAGGTATCAGCTAACACTGCGTACCCAATCTACCTGCTCTAACAGCCCTTGGTTCCTCCTTTCCTATCTCACCAACTTCTTACTAGAACCAGCATGGCTCATCCCAACCCTTTCTCCTCCCTTGATGAGGGGATTATTGGCCCCTTGGCTCCCCAAACAAGCATTGCCCGAAGTCTTCAGTATCTTTGCCCTGGTTCCCAGGATCTAGGAGCAGAAGGTCAGCCAACCAGAGGATCTGCCTTCTGGACAGAACACTCAGAGGGTGAACATTTCATCAGAAATGTTCCTTTAGGTAATAAATCTTCCAAGAACCGTTAGCACTCCATCCCACTTCCTCTCTGCCCCACTCTGCCCCACTCACAACACACACACACACACACACACATCCCCTTTGCAAAATGCAAAAGAAATGATTGGTATATTCATCATTCAACACATTTTAAAGATGGATTGACTTAAGGATTTAACTATTTAATGAGTGTATATCCTATCAATGATAATATTTACAGAACTATCAAAACTTATCTCATTTCTCTCGCCCCCTCTAAGTGAGTCTATGATGCTAAGACAGAGGGGAGAAGACCACAGGACACCCATGACACCAGGGAATACCATGCCCAAGAGGAAGAGTGATTCTAGTACACTCCTGATCTCTTTTTCTCTATGGCTGTGCTCCCCTGTGTCCTCTCTCTACCCCTCCTTCTGAGGGCTGGTCAGGAGAACCAGGAGGTTTGGAAACTCAGCACTCTCCCCATCCCTCTTTTGGGAGTCTTCTGGAAGCCCACTTATGGTTTCTTTCCCCTACGCCACCCACCAGGAGGTGAGGCCCACAGTGGACCAGCACCACATACTCTAGTTCTCCAAGTTAGTTTTTTATCAGGAATAAAGTTAATATTTTAGTTTCCACCTGTCTGACCCCTCAACCAGAGATAAGGTGGGAAAGGGCCTCATTCTTCACACACATAACAAGGTAGCAGGTTGGGAGGGCTAAGAAGCTGGGAAGAGACCTCATGGGGCACTGCTCTGTGCAGAGAACAAGCCAGTCACTGGTGACCTCTAGGACTGGGAGCACCTGATATCTGCTAGGCAGTCACTGCATGATTTTTTTTTTATTCCTTTGTTCTGGAATAATAGAAATTTTCTTAGACAGGTTAACCTTAGAGATTCAGCATTTAGTTTTTATTAAAAAAAAAAGTTTCAAATAACAACAAAAATCAAAAGGACTGTCAAAGTCATTGTTTTTAACTCGAAAGTGCATTATGAAATCTGTGGAGCATGTAAAATGAGAGTTCAAAACCTGTTGGGCCTAAAACTCCTTTCTTGCTCTTTCTCTGAGAAGTGTCTGGTTTATTTCACCAGTGCTAAGGCCAGGGCTGACCATCCTATAAGACAAGCCCACTGTGAGGCACCTCCAACCTGACTGGATTGATTGCATGAACCAAATAAGCAATTTCCAAATTTCCATCTTATCTTGTTATAGAGCCATCATTTATGACTGTAATCTTTGAATCCTCTTCCTCTAAAAACAAGAGATAAATGAACAAAATCAGAGCATCGTTTGCTATAGGTTGTATACCTAAACCTTTTATGCTTCTATAAGCCTAGCAGATCATTTAGTTAGTTCTGCCTCCTCATTCCCCATATGAAGTGACTGCAGCCTCTGACCTTACCACACTTGAGAAACCTGAATATGAACTGGATATTAGAGAAAATTAAAAATTATATTAATTGTGTTAGTTGTGATAATGCTATTTGGGTTAGATAGAAAAACTTCTTGCCTCCCATTATTAGGGGTGGAATGTCAATAGTTTTTTTTTTAATTAAGATGTAATTGACATATAATGTTATGTAAGTTTAAGGGGGTGCAACATGTTGATTTAATACATATATATATATTGCAATATAATTACTACCAGAGCATTAGCTAACAACGCTATCAGGACACATAATTTCCATTTCTTTTCTGTGCTAAGAATATTTAAGATCTACTCTCTTAGCAAGTTTCAAGTATGGAATACAGTATTGTTAACTATAATCATCATGCTATGCATCAGATCCCCATATCCTTTGACTAACATCTTTCCAATTTCCCCAGCCCTAGGAACCACCATTCTACTCTCTTGTTTCTATAAGTTTCAGGTTTTTATAGTCCATATATAAGTGATATTATGCAGTATTTGTCTTTATCGTATTTATCTTACTTAGCATAATGCCCTCCAGGACCAACCATGTTAGCACAAAAGGAAGTCAAAGCCACACCAATAGCAAGAGCAGCATGGAGGGAAGGGGCAACTAAAAATCTGATCAACAATTGTAACAATCAGGTCTAACTCCAAAGGGTTTGGTGATTGTTGGCATTAAGGATGTTGCAAAAGGGCCTAGGTTACAAGAAAAGAGAGGTTTTACATAATGGCTGTTTCTTCTTGAAAAATCTGAGCTTTCTCAAATATAAACTGTCTAAATGGTGAATGTAATAATTAAAGCAAACATGTCATATTTCCCATTCTACCTGCAATAGAAGTCAACAGTGGTGTCTGTAAGGAACAAAAATCTCACACATAACATCCTTTTACTAGTTAGGGAATTCTCATTTTTCCTAAAAATTTATTTT
The DNA here is from genome assembly GCA_004026805.1 of Lasiurus borealis. NCBI lineage: Eukaryota > Metazoa > Chordata > Mammalia > Chiroptera > Vespertilionidae > Lasiurus > Lasiurus borealis. The sequence continues at coordinate 24,475 of PVJN01025862.1, read as the reverse complement.
TGTAAAAGTTAGTATTAGACCTTCACCAAATGACAACATGCCTAAATCCGCTATTATGACTATATCATTCATTCACCTCCAAATTAACTTTCAAAACACTGTTAATTTCATTCCAGAAAACAACAGTTAGGCATGAAGATAAGGGAGACATTAAAAGTTATACTAACAAAAATAAATTAGTGATATAATTTTCTGAAGTTGTCAAGGCATGATTTATAACTTTTATATTAAAAAGAATGAAAACTTTTTTCCCTTTTACTACTACAGATAGTGCAAATGCAATGTTTTTAATGGCTAAAGCCAAGTCAGGAGAAGATCAGGGGGCAGACTCCTATCTTTAAAATGTGTGTTAACATTACTAGATGATGATACTTTGAATACACAAAGGAAAATATGTCTGCTCTGCAGTCCAATCATGCCTTCCCTTTTCTGACCCTATTTTGGTGCTAGATATTTCATAGTCAGCAATGGCAAAGCTAACATGGAAGCCAGCCAAGTAACATGAACCTAACGCCCACCCTTCCTGCCAAAAGAACAAAAACAAAAATGGTGGAACCAAAGCTAAGTCTAAACTTTGTGTAGTATTTCAGTGAGTTCCAAGGTGGTTTTATTCAGAACTCTAACATTAACTCAATTAGCATGATCTCCTCAAAGTCTCAGAGACCAGAGACATGGAGGCTTCCATGGCCATTCTCATGCTTGACCATATGAGTATAACCCATGGTCTAAGCCTCTGGGAAGGCAATTACAACACTGCTTATAACTATTAATGTCCATGCTTGTTTGTCCCCTCCCCTACCATTGTAGGGTCCCTGAAATGCAAGCAACATCATTTATTCATCTGTATATTTGACCAAAGTGTCTGACATGCAATGGGCATTCATCATCTCTTTTCCATGAGATGATGTCATAAATAATCCCTAAGAACACTCTCTGCTCATAAATATCCTTCCTACTTAAGCCAAAGTTTCACTATTAAAGATTAATTTCTTTGGATCTATCTTCCAGAACCCTTGACAAAATAGATCTCTCTAAGAGGGAAGTCACTGTCTTCTCAACTACTGTGAGCTAAAATATAAGAAGTTTAAAAAAAAAAGGTTCAAAATCTAAGGGAAATATTAGGAAGGAAAGAAATAGTGGAGGAGGAGTAGAGCAGAGTACACAAGAAGAAAAAACAAGATGGGAAGGAGGCAAAAAAATGACTACCTTCTTCCAAAAACTGCCTGGACTCTGCCATCGCTGCCTCCTCCAGCAGATTTTAGACCTTTTTAGGAGTACTCACTTCTCACATGCTTTGCCTTACAAATGAAATGGAGGAGGCAGGCTTTCATTTTCCCAAAGTGTTCAACAATGATCGAAAGTTCCTTTTTTACTATTTCTTTGTTAGAAAACAAAACAAAAACAAAAAAGAGAAAAACAGTCCACATGCAACCTTCCACCTTCTAAAAGAGCCATATTATTAGACTTTAGACTTATGAAAACTTGACTAAAGGTAAATGTTCAAGGTTGAGGGTGAAACTAAAAACGTTAAGTGTGAATGAAGGGATTTGGAGATCTATCTGACATAAAATGTTAGTAGAAGGGCATTCCAATTTTGCATGTTTAAGAGAAATCAGAGTTTTAAGAAAAGTAAATTACTAACTACAACGGTGCATTTGGGAGAAGGGGTGGCATACGCCATTGTGATGCGACCAGGAGGCAGTGACAGGGCCAAGGCAGCAACAGCAGAGGACAGACTAAGAGACTGTAGCATGACCATGGCCCTCTATCCCTACCACCATGAGCACCAAACAGGTCACTTGCAGGTTTTTCTCTCCATTGTGTTCTTCCATCTTTTCCAAAACACAAGAGATAACTGAAGGCTCTCTCACATATATTGAATTTACAAGGCTTCTCTCCATAATTCTGACACTCATGGCTTGTATCCAGTTTGACATTTGATGTGCATATTATGAGATGAATGATACATAAGGATTTTTGCAGATGAGAGGAAAAAATGGTGGCAGAATAAACAGACATGTCCCAAGCCTTGTCCCGGAGCAGATAGAAAGAACAGCTGAGGGTCACACAGGGAGTATTTTTTGGTGAGTTGAGGGACAACTATACTTGAGGAGACAGTGGGGTACTGTTGAAAAGGCAGCCCCCACTGCTGCTGGGTTCCCTCCCAGAGCTACTGGCATGGACACTGAGAGAGAGAAATACTTAATCATACACCCAGAGAAGAGAGATCATGGGGAGACAAAGAAATAGCCCACATATGAAAGAAAAGCAGGCATCACCAGAAAAAAAAGTAAATGAAATGGAGGCAAGCAAAAAGAAATCTGAGAAATGGTTATAAGGTAGTTGAAAAGAATAGAAGACAGCCCTAACTGGTTTGGCTCAGTGGATACAGCGTTGGCCTGTGGACTGAAAGGTCCCAGGTTCGATTCCTGTCAAGGGCATATACCTTGGTTGTGGGCACATTCCCAGTGAGAGGTGTGCAGGAAGCAGCTGATTGATGTTTCTCTTTCATCAATGTTTCTAAGTCTCTATCCCTCTCTCTTCCTCTCTGTAAAAAAATCAGTAAAAATATTTAAAAAAAAGGAATGGAAAACAAACTCAACAATATGTGTAAGAACCAAGAGGAAATGAAGAACCAAGAAGAAATGAAAAATTACATCACTGCTATAAAGAACTCAATATAAAGCATCAAGAGTAGATTAGAAGAAGCAGAGGACTGCATCAGTGAGCTAGAAGACAAGGTAAAAATACCAAAGTAGAGCAGCTTTTAGAAAAAAACTAAAAAGCAAGAGGAGAACTTAAGGGAACTTTATGAAAACACATAACAAAATAACATGCACATAAGAGAAGTGCCAAAAGGAAAGGAAACTGAGCAAGGAATAGAAAACCTGCTTGAGGAAATAATGACAGAAAACTTCCCTGATACAGGAAAGAAGAAACCCACACAAATCCAAGAAACTCACAAAGTACCAAGCAAAATGAACCGCAAAAGACCGACATCAAGGCACATTATAATTAAATTGGCAAACACCAGTGACAAAGTGAGAATCTTAAAAGCAGCCAGGGAGAGACAGAAAGATACCTACAAAGGAACCCCGATCAGACTAGCGATGATTTCTCACAAGAAACCCATCAGGCCAGAAGGAAATGGAATGAAATATACAAAGTCATGCAAAGAAAGTGTCTGAATCCAAGAATACTGTACCCAGCAAGGCTATAAATCAAAATTGAAATCAGGAGCTTAACAGACAAAAAAAAAAGGACTAAGGGAATTTATTACCACCAAACCAGCAATGCAAGAAATGCTAAACGCTCTGCTGTTAAAAAAGAAAGAAAGAAAGGAAGGAAGGAAGGAAGGAAGGAAGGAAGGAAGGAAGAAAGAAAGAAAGAAAGAAAGAAAGAAAGAAAGAAAGAAAGAAAGAAAGAAAGAAAGAAAGAAATAGGAAGTGAAGAAGGAACACAGGGGTAAAGAATAAAAATAGTGACAAATAAGTACCTATCAATAATAACTTTAAATGTAAATGGATTAAGTGCTCCAATCAAAAGGGTAACGGATTGGATAAGAAAACTTGACCCATATATCTGCTGTCTACAAGAAACCCACCTCAGAAAAAAAGACGCATACAGACTGAGGGTGAAGGGTTAGAAAACGGTTTTTCAGGCGAATGGAAATGATAAAAAAGCTGGAGAAGCAATACTTATATCTGACAAATTAGATCTCAAAATGAAGGACATAACAAGAGATAAAGAAGTCCACTTAATAATACTAAAGGGAGCAATCCAACAAGAAGAAATAACACTGGTAAACATATACGCACCCAATACAGGAGCACCCAAATATATATTTTTAAAAAACTCCTGGAGGATATCAAGGGAGACATTGACAGCAATACATCATAGTAGGAGACTTTGATACCCCACTATCACCATTGAACAAATCCTCTAAACAAAAAAATCAGCAAAGAAACATCAATCCTAAATGACTCACTAGACCAGATGGAATTAACATATTCAGAACATTTCACCCCAAAGCCACAGAATATACATTCTTCTCAAGTGCACATGGCTCATTTTCAAAGATAGACCATATGTTGGGTCATAGGTAAAGTCTCTTCAAATGCAAGAAGATAGAAATCATATCAAGCATCTTGTCAGATCACAGTGGCATAAAACTGAAAATTAACTACAATAAAAAGAATCCAAAGAAATCAAACAGCATGCTATTAAACAAGAATTGGGTAACCAGAGAAATCAAAGAAGAAATAAAAAAAAAACATCATGACAACAAATGACAATGATAACACAACAATCCAAATTCTATGGGACATAGCAAAAGCAGTCTTGAGAGCAAAGCTCATAGCTCTACAAGCCTAAGGCAAAAAACAAGAAACTATGGTAATAAATTACCTAACCCTACAACTCAAAGAGTTAGAAAGAGAGCAACAAAAAAAATCCCAGTGTAAGCAGAAGGAAGGAAATAGTAAAGATCAAAATGGAGATAAATGACATAAAGACCAAAGAAACAATACAAAAGATCAACAAAACCAAGAGCTGGTTCTTTGAAAGCATAAACAAAATTGATGAACCTCTAGCCAGGCTGACCAAGAAGCAAGGAGAGAGGATCTAAATAAAAAAAATAAGAAATGAAAGAGGAGAAATAATAACCGAACACACAAAAATACAAAGAATTGTTAAAAAAAAATACTATGAACAACTCTATTCCAACAAACTGAACAACCTGGAGGAAATGGATATATTCCTAAAAAATATAATCTTCCAAAACTCAATCAGGAAGAATCTAATAGATCAATAGCTATGGAAGAAATTGAAGCAACTATCAAAAAGTTTCCAGTAAACAAAAGCCCGTGGCCAGAAGGCTTCACAGGGGAGTTTTACCAAACATTCAAGGAAGAACTAAAACCTATCCTCCTCAGACTATTCCAAAAACTTCAAGAGGAAGGAACACTTCCAAGCACCTTCTATGAAGGCAGCATCACTCTAATAACAAAATCAGATAAAGACAACACAAGGAAAGAGAATTACAGGCCAATCTCCCTCATGAACATAAATGCCAAAATCCTCAACAAAATTCTAGCAAATCAGATCTAGCAGCACATCAGATAGATCATACACCATGACCAAGTAGGATTTATCCTAGGAATGTAAGGATGGCACAATATTTACAAATCAATAAACATGATATATCACATAAACAAATTGAGAGATAAAAATCACATAGTCATATCAATAGAAGCAGAAAAAGCATTTGATAAAATCCAACACCGTTTCTTGTAAAAACTCTCAACAAGGTGGGAATAGAAGAATCATACCTCAACATCATAAAAGCCATATATGATAAACCCACAGCTAACATCATACACAATGGGCAAAAATTAAAACCATTTCCGCTAAGAAGAGGAACAAGACAGGATGCCCACTCTCACCACTCTTGTTTGACATAGTACTGGAAGTGTTAGGCATTGCAATTAGACAAGAAAAAAAAAAATAGAAGGCATCCAAATTGGAAAAAAAGAAGTAAAGCTGTCCTTATTTGCAGATGACATGATATTGTACATAAAATCCCAAAAGACTCCATCCAAAAACTAATATACTTAATAAATGAATTCGACAATGTAGTGTAATACAAAATTAACACCAAGAAATCTATGGTATTTCTATATACCAATAGTGAACTTACAGAAAGAGAGACTAAAAAAACAATCCCATTTACCATCACACCAAAAACATTAAGATACTTAGGCATAAACTTAACTAAGGAGGTAAAAGATCTATATGCGGAAATCTGCAGGACTGAAAAACGAGATAGAAAAAGATGTAAACAGATGGAAGAGCATACCATGCTCATGGATTGGGAGAATCAACATCATTAAAATGTCCATAATACCCAAAGCAACCTATAGATTCAATACACTCCCCATTAAAATACCAACAACTTATTTCACAGACCTGAAAAGAACTCTCCAAAGATTCATCTGGAATAAAAAAAAAAAGACCCCAAATAGCCACAGCAATCCTGAGAATGAAGAATAAAGTAGATGGGGTCTCAAATACCAGATTTCAAGCTGTACTACAAAGCCACTGTTCTCAAAACACCCGGGTACTGGCACAAGAACAAACATATAGAGCAATGGAATAGAATACAGAATTCAGATATCAACCCAAATCACTATGTTCAATTAATATTTGACAAAGGAGGCATGAACACACAATGGAGTCAAAACAGTCTCTTCAATAAAGGGTGTAGGGAAAATTGGACAGATACATGCAAAAAATTATGAAACTAGACCACCAACTTAAACCATACACAAAAATTAAATCAAAATGGATACAGGACTTAAATGTAAGATGAGAAGCCATAAAAATACTAGAGGAATCCACAGGCAGAGAAATCTCAGATGTATGCCAAAGCAATTTCTTCACCGATACTATTCCTAGGGCAATGGAAGCTAAAGAGAAAATAAATAAATGGGACTACATCAAAATAAAAAGCTTTTGCACAGAAAAAGAAACCATCAACAAAACAACAAGAGAACCCACTGTATGGGAGAATATATTTGCCAATGTTATCACTGATAAACGTTTAATCTCCAACATCTACAGGGAACTTATACAACTTAATAAAAGGAAGATAAATGATGCAATAAAAAAATGGCCACAGACCTAAATAGAATCTTTTTGAAAGAAGACAGAAGGAAGGCCAAGAGACATATGAAAACTTGCTCAAAGTCACTAATTATCCGAGAGATACAAATCAAAACAACAGTGTGGTACCATCTCACACCTGTCAGAATGGCAATCATCAACAAATCAACAAACAACAAGTGTTGACGAGGATGGGGAGAAAAAGGAACCCTCATGAATGCAGACTGATGCAGCCACTGTGGATAACAATATGAAGTTTCCTCAAAAAATGAAAACTGGAGCTCCCATTTGACCATGCAATCCCACTTCTAGGATTATATACCAAGACACTAGAAACACTAATCAGAAAGAATAGATGCACCCCTATGTTCATAGTAGCACAATTCACCATAGCTAAGATTTGGAAACAGCCTAAATGCCCATCAGCAGATGAGTGGATTAGAAAACTATGGTCTATCTACACAATGGAATACTACGCTGCTATAAAAAAGAAGGAATTCTTACCATTTGCAGCAGCATGGATGTACCTGGAGAGCATTATGTTAAGTGAAATAAGCCAGGCAATGAAAGAAAAATACCACATTATCTCACTCATTTATGGAAAATAAAGAACATTATAACCTGATGAATAAAAAGATAGACACAGAGGCAGTAAAGCACCCAACAGACTGTCAAATTACAGCGGGAAGGCTGGAGAGTATTGGGGAGGGAGGGAAATAGATCAACCAAAGGACTTGTATGCACGCATATAAGCACACCAAGGGACACAAGACACTGGGAGGGTGGAGAGGAATGAGAGCATGCAACAGGTGTTAGGGGAGGCTGGGGAAAGGTCAGTGGGGGGAATAAAGAGATATATGTACTAATATATATAATATTTTTAAAAAAGACTTTTGCAAACACACACAGAAAATGAAAAGTAAATTACCAGTAAAGACTACTTTAATAACTCTTTGAGCCTATGGTTTAAATTTTATTGAGTTTTGATGCATTCTAATTCCTTAAAAAGACCTGAAGTAGTATTACTGTTGCATTTTTGTCCCATCAAAAAGATTGTCTTTCATAACTTTAAAAATAAATTGCAAACTTCCATTCACCTTTTGTGCAAGAAAATTCACTTTATACAATTTCCAATCTATTCTATCTTCTGGATATTTTACTCAAACTGACTATTATTGAGTACTTCTTGGGTTATTTGAGGGGTTTTAGTTCCTATCTTTGAGTAGAATACATAGAGAAAAGTTAAGTTTAGACTGAGAGAGGAAAAAAATGGCTTGGCTTTAGTCAGAGAAAATTAAACCCAAAAAATGTGTCCAAAAGAACTAAACTATAACAAGAATGGCAGAAGAATAAAAATGAGCAGCAGAACTGTTTCATAATTACTACATAATTAAAAAGTGACTTTCATAAGGAGTTGGGAGCAATGAACCCCAGACCAGTGGAACCTGGTCTCTCTTCCACAAACTTTAAAATGAAGATTCTACTTGATAAGAAGACAAGTCAGGCCACCAAACACTTTCTCATTTTGTTGAGAGAAACAAAAACTTCCTCAGCCTGTCTGGCAAAGACACAGCAGAAAAAAATCAAGTAAGTCTTCACCCCCGCCAAAGGATTCTGGGACCCTCAGTTTTAAGCACCCTCAGGAGTGCAGGTGTGCGACTTGTTCATGCAACAGATGTTCACCATAAGGATGCTAACGAAAGGGGAGGGATGAAGAGTAAAAGATAAATCCACAGTTGTCATCTCAACCAAGCCCTCAAATGCAGGCAAACAAAATGCACAATATTTCAACTTTATCAATTTAGTCTCTACAGCTCACTAAATTGTTATAAAACTTCCTGTATATCTAAAAGAATGGACATGCACAGAATCATTTTGAAAACATGTGGCTCTCCCTGACTAGCCTCCAGTCAATAAGTGCCCCCGTGGACAAGTGCTTTCAATAAATATTAAACCACAACAAACAAACCTGCTCTCTGAGGCATGTGCAGTCTTTTTTGTCCACAGAAAGCACCTGTCATAATAACTGCAAAAATGAGTTGTGGAGAAGGAAAATAATTTTAGCCTATGGGATATGGAACAATAGTCCCCTGACAGCCAGGCATTGGGACTTGGAACAATAGCTCATGGCAGATACAGACAAGAGTGGTAGACATCTGTCCTACAAACAGTCTCTCACACACGAGGAGGCAGAGCTCCATTGTAATAACTAGCAGAGAGATATGGGAAAGAATCCTGAATCAGAAAGTTGAGATCTCAGGAAAATTCCATGGAAAACCAAAATCCAAAAGTAGTATTATGTCTTTCTAAAAAAATGAAAGTAATATAGTGTGGTCAAGGGTGTAGTCACATTCAGAGTCCAAAGGCAAATTTACTTTTTAACCAAAGTAAAAACTTTTAACTATGTGGTATAATGGGGCAAGGCAAGAAGACATGAACCAACTTCTTATAATAAATCCCTATCTATTTGTCTGTCTGCTTTTGTATTTATCTGCTATTGGGTATGTTTCTTCGAAGAACTCTGACTATAGGTTTAAGACTATCACAAGAAATTCTTAAATTTTTCCATTGTGGATGGAAATTTGATCATTTAGGTCCTTAAATCTTTGGAATCTTCAAGTAATTGCCTGTCCGATGCTATTATCCCTAAAGCAACTAGTTAATTCTGGACCTGTAAAGAGGGCTCACAACTCATAACAAAAACAGCCTGGGATACATAAGTTCTAGACCATCATACAGCCAACTACAATTTGAGAATTCAGTACTACCCTAGGCCCATGGTGGCAAACTGCGGCCCGTGAGCCACATGCGGCTCTTTGGCCCCTTGAGTGTGGCTCTTCCACAAAATACCATGGGCTGATAAAGTCTATTTTGAAAAAGTGATGTTTGAAGAAGTTTAGAAAATTTGACTCTCAAAAGAAATTTCAATTGTTGTACTGTTGATATTTGGCTCTGTTGACTAATGAGTTTGCCAACACTGCCCTAGGCCTTTGGAAATACTAAGAGAACCATGAGAAGAATGGTCCCAGCCCAGATCAGACCCAAAAACCTTAAGGAAAAGTCATTGAAATTCATGGTACTGGCGGCCCTTATAGTGGACAACTGTAAATGTCTCATATGTTCTACTTGAGCTGAGGGGAAAAACTGCACCATGCATAGAAAGACTTCCACAATGGGTGAAAGGTCTGCATTTCTTCTGGAAATATTTTAAACCTCACCTAAGGATATGCTTATTGATTTTAGAGAGAGGGGATAGAGGGAGGGAGGGAAATGTGAGAGTGAAACTTAATCCATTGCCTCACATACATGCCCCTGACCGGGGATCGAACCCACAACCTAGGTATGTGCCCTAATCAGAAATTGAACCCACAACCTTTTGGTATCCTGGATGATGCTCCAAACAAGTGAGCCACACCATCCAGGACCCTTCCAGAATTTTGGTTCATGCCAGGCCGAGGGTGCCTACCCTGGCTGCTGTGTCTAATGAGTTTTTCTGGTAGACACCATTTCAGACATGTTGTCACAATTTGCTGCTGAGGGAACTAAGTGACTCCGCCAGGAAGCCACTGGTGGAAGCTTGTGCCTGGTCTCCCTTGGACTTCACCCCCTTCAACTTCCCCTTTGCTGATTTTGCTCTGTATCTTCTCACTGCAAGAAATTTTAGCCATGAGTATGACTACATGCAGACCATCAAACCTGAGAGTGGTCTTGGGGATCTTGCATATGGCAGGAGACTTCATACATATTTGTGGCTGACCAATTAAGCTGTAATAACATAGATCCTCATGAGCCAACCCTTCACTTTGTAACAAGGAATGACACATTTCTCATCCCACTAGACTGAGTCAGTGGGGACACTTCAGACTCAGAAGAACCACTCACTTCAGAAGAGGCATTTGTTGAGCCAACTAAGCTTGGTTGGGAGGAAGCATGGGAGCCTGAAATCCTTGTCTAATGGACAGTTAATCCTTCCCCATTTATGCTGAGATTCCAAACACAGCCATTCATGAGGTGAGACTTGACCAACTGGTAGCATCCTGAAGACACAGAGCTGAGAGACATCGAGGAGCAGAGCTGCAAACACATGGGTATTCTGCAAATCTGTCACTCTGTGTATTAGTCTGGTATCTCCCAAGATGCAGAACCAATAAGAAGCATATAGAGACATATATAAGAGGAGCATTATCACAGAAACTGATTCACATGCTATGGAGGCCAAGAAGTCCCACAACGTGCTGTTTGCAAGCTGGGCAACCAGGAAAGCCTGCAGTGTGATTCAGTCTGAGTGCAAAGCCTAAGAGCTTAGGGTGTTGATGGTATAAGTCAAGAATCTGAAGGCCCAAGAACCAGGATCTCTGATGTCCGAGGGCAGGAGAAAAATGGATATCCCAGCTCAAGAAGAGAGCATGACCTCCCCCTCCTCATGCTTTTTGTTCTATTCAGGCCCTTAGCAGGGTGGATGAGGTCCTGCACACTGCAATCTGCTTCACTCAATCTATGAGTCAAGTCTCATCTCTGACAGAAACTCCCTCATAGACTCGCCCAGATATAATGTTTTGTTCTGTTTTTTAATCCCCACCCAAGGATATGTTTTTTATTGATTTTTGGGGGGGGAGGGAGGAGGGAGAGATAGCGAAACATTGATGTGAGAGAGAAACTTTGATTGGTTGCCTCTGAAACGCACTGTCTGGGGATTAAATCCACAACCAAGTATACGCCTTGAGGGGAATCAAACCTGTCACCTTTTGATGTCCAGAACAATGCTCTATCCAACTGACCCACCGGCCAGGCCAGAAATACTGAATCACCATAGATCTGGGCATCCTGTAGCCCAGTCACAATGACATAAAATTAAACACATCTTCAGCCTTGTGTTTTCTTCTTTTCTGGGATATTTGTCTTATCTTCATTCAGCGAATATACACCAAGTGACAGATTTCTGAATGACCCCATGTTAGATGTGAGATTTTGGGGGGAGATACTCACACTATGGCCCCAATACCTTTCACATCAAATGAATCCCAAGAGTATTCCATATGCTGGAACTATCAGGTTCTGTTTTCGTTGGCCCTATTTCACCTTTTTTTGTTGACTAAATCACTAAACAAAATGGCAGGAAAGAACCATAAGAAAGCATAGACTATTTTGTTTAAAAAGCAAATATTAAACAATCAAACCCTTTGATCTGAGAAAGGAAAAAAATACCAAGCACCTCGAGCAGAAAATGAGGGCAGAAGGAAAAATATCAATCACTATAATTAAATTGTGTGGTCTGCACAAGGTTGCTGGATAGTGAGGAAAATGACCCACAAACCTCTAGGAAAGTGTGAGGCACAAAAGTAGCTGAACTGACAAAAACTGTTCAGCTGAAGCCTGGAATCTCTGTGCCCACCTAGTTTCTAAAAGAAAGCAGCATTAAGAGGAATTCTGAGGCTGCCTGAGATGAAATCTGACCTAGTATCTGGTGTGTGTTCTGTCAGTTTTCCCCTAGCCATATAACTTAGCCCGCATCCCACTTGTTCCCAGGCCCACAATGTATCTGGGAACCATCCTGGTTCTTTTCAGTTACCTAGGGAGACAGGATTTGTGACATCACTAGAGTACATTTGTACTTTAATTCTATGGACCTCATATAAGACTCTCCCCAATGGTCTTCCCTTGCTATATAGAAGTTTCCATCACTAACGTGATTCCATCTTGAGAGCAGCTGGCTGAGATCTAGGCTTCAAGAGGTGCCAAGCCTGGCCCCAATAACAGCAGCACACAGGAGACAAGAAAGCCAAAGAGCTGGACCAGTGGGGAGACCTCAGGGAGTGAGGAACCCTGACATCTTCAGCAGCAGAAGAGTATTAGAGGAAAAGTAAAAGGCTACAAACCAGTCCCAGTTGGACCTGCCAGAGTTGCACAAGCACAGACAGCAAATGAATGAGGTCCAAAATCACAAAACAAAAGAAGGATAATGGAAGAGAACTTCAGAGTCACTGCATCAGGGCATGTGAAAATTCTCTGGGCCTGTCTCCCTACCACCATCGGCAAGTTCCAATCCATCCTTGGGGGCCAAACACCCCTGCTCACTTACTCTCATCATCACCAAAGATGAAAAATTGCTCCCAGTCTCCAGGAGAGGCATTCCTACTGCTCCCAAAAGCCTACAGAATCTACGCCTACATTATCCCTCAAATTTACCCCCAAATTCTTCTTCCCGAGGACTAACTCCAGACCCTAAGAGTCATCACAGCCAGCTCAGCTCAAGAAGATGCAGCCAAGCCTCTTGGGTTGCCCTTTCCCAGGTGTGACCCGACTCCGCAGACCCTGATGTGCGACTTAAAGTTACAGTTGAGGCCAGAAAAAAAAATTAAATTAAATTAGAAATTTTAAAAACAGGAACAGAATGAGGTTTCAGAGAGCAGCTTCAAATCCTCAATGTAAATGAGGAGGCTGTAAACTTAAAATGTAATATAGAAAAGATGGGTAACAGCCATCACTTCTAGCTTTCTTAGACAACCTTTCATGGAAGCAGAAAAGGAGAAACATCAGACATGGTCACATGGGCAAGATGAGAGGTCCATAAGCATGGACATGCCCACACATCCCCTGGGGTCAGAACACACTCATTCCACCCTCCTCATGAGACAGGCTGGCGCTCTGAAGTCACACTGGTTTTCTCGAGGATTAGTGAATCTTCTTTTTAATTTGTTAATTTGAGAGAGAGAAGATAAGAGAGAGAGAAGAGATTGATTTGTTGTTCTACTTTCATTGGTTGATTCTTGCATGTGCCCTGACCAGGGATCAAATTTGCAACCTTGGTGTATAAGGATGATGAGCTAACCAACTGAGTTACCTAGTCAGGTCCAAGGATTAGTGAATCTTTTAAGAAAAGTATTCTTTGGGGAAATGGGGATAATTTATCACCTCTTGGTATGTGACTATGGTATGTGATTAACTGAGTCCTGTAGGGTCTCACATCCACTCCATCTCAGTCCCCATTTCTATCTCCTGTCACTTCAGTTACTGAGTGGTCATAGTCCCAGTTTCTTCCAGACACAGCCATGTGTCCTGGCTCACTGTAACCAATGACCTGCTTTACCTGGGCTTGGCTTCCACTGTGTCCTCAGTAACCAGGAAAAGGCTCCAGGCAGCATACATAGAGGTGAGATGCGTGTTTTATTGTCCTTCCCACAAAACTGCCTATAACATTTTTGGTTTATTGTTTTAATTTGTTTTCCTTTCCCTGCTACAATAACAAGGCAATAAAAACAAGGTGGAGAAAGCATGAATTTTGAAAAATAAGAAAATGAGACAAATCTCCTGATTTGTTATTAAAACCCAATGAAAGCAATTAAACATATTAGTCATATTTAGGCAGAAAAGCTCCAAAACTGAAAAGCTCCAAGAGAAAAGCAGTAGAGCAATGCAATGCTTGACACATGGATTCTGGCTCTAGCTCTGCCCTAGAGAAGCATGTGGGCCTCAGTTTCTTCATTCACAAAACCAACAACATACTGCCTCATTCTCAGATGACAGCACGTGGCTACAAGAGGACAAGTGGAAAGTCATGTAATTAATTCAAAAGACTTGGGGTAAAGGCGAACTTGATTTAGTATAAGCTCTAAATATTCACAAGCATAATGATCCCTATCACTTTCATCAGAAGCAAAATTCAGGCACGATGCTGCCACACTGTAGCACTGACATGGACCCACCTATGAACAGGGCCACATGCCCCAGACACTCTGCTCCCATGGCTTCCCTCGGGTCCACATTTGTCACATAGCTTTGCTAAGCAATCCTTTTTTACATGGCAAGAACAAAGGTCAACGGCAGCTTAATCCATCCAAATGCTCACAAATGCCCCAGGAGTGGGATCTGAAGGGACAAGTGTTTTCAATGATTATCCTGGCTGTTGACTTCTGTCCAGGAGAGAACAGCAAAAAGGGTAAGGGTGTGTAAGTGTTTTTATTATGCTATGTGGTAATTAATATGAGGCAAAGAAGTCAAAAGGCTGGGGGAAAAATGAGAGGAGGAAGCAAGCAGGATAGAATGTGGGAGATATAAACAAAAGGAGTGGGTGACTTGTGGCCACCCAAGTGACCCCCACACTGGGACAATGAAGTGTTGTTCTAAGAGTTCGTTCCCTTGGCCCACGTGGCCCACTGTATACTAAACCAGTAAATGACATGAAATGAAAGCACATTCCAAGACACACCAGGAGTGAAACCTCTGCTCTTGTCTTCTAGATGCACCTGGTCTCCCCCACACCCTCCTCAGACCTGAACTTGCTGCCGACTGTGTGCCAGCCGCTGTGCTAAGTTCCAGGCACAATGAGATGAACATATAGGGTCACAAGTGACATGGTAGAGGCAACGTGGCAGGGAAGGACCATTCTGACATTCAGTCATCAGGAAAGGATGCTCTGAGGTGACACTAAAACTGAAGTATGAGAAGTATGAGAAGGCTGAAGTATGAGAAGAAGCCAGTTAGGCAAAGGGATAAAGAAGGACAAGAAGAGAAGGAGGAAGAGTCAGAAAAGGGGAAAGAGTAGATACAAGGCCCTGAGATGGGACAGGCTTGGGTGCTGGAAGAGACAAAGGGAAGCCAGTGTGTCTGAAGGTGGTGAGGAGAGGGGACTTTCAGGATAAGAGTGAGTGTGGAGAAGCAGACAGGAGCCATGCCACATTAGGCGTCTGGGCCAAGGTAAGGAAATTGGATTATAATCTATATGTGGTGGGAAGGTGATTGAAGATTTGGAACAAGATGTGCCTTGATCTGACCGCTGTTCCCAGGACTGTATTGGCTCCATGGATTCACAAATCGACAGCCTAGGTGAGCCGGCTCAAGGAGCCAGCAAGGATGTGGATGGAGCAAGTCAGACACAATCCAGCACTTTTCTTTCAATAAACAGTAAGTTTAGTAAATCTAGAAAACCATGTCTGGCCCTATGACATTTCCAGGAGTGAAATGCATGACACCAAATAAAGGGAAACATAATTTCTGCCTCCCAGATGGTCAGGGGAAAAAACAACTGGTGGCTGGTTATTCCCTGTCCTCCCACCTGCCACCTTCCTGTGTCTGCTCTCTGTCCCTGAGCCAACCCCTGCTGATGGCATCCCTCAAGTTCGTTGGCCCTCTGGTTTCAGGCCAGCCAATATGGGTGCCATCAAAAGAACAGAGGGCAAGAGGAGAGAGACCTGGTCCCTTCAGGCTTCAGTCCAGGGTTCCAGCAATGCCTGTATCCCACAACCATCATTCACTCTGTCACCCATTCTCCAGGGGTCATAGCCTCCTCCTGCTATCCCTTTGCCAAGAAGAGCACAGATCTTTGGTATTCCTAATAGCTGTCATTGATTCCCTTCACCCTACCTACACTTTAGCCATGAGCCCCTCCATTAAAGTCTCTCCATTAGAAGCATCTGAGGTGAGTTCTCTTTCCTGCTGGCACACCATCTGAAACACTACAGATGCCATGAAACACTCCATTGTCTTAAAGACTCTCCATAGCAAAAGCACTGCAGTCCAACAGGCAGGAGGGTGGGCCTCCCTGATGTCAGAGGGCTGACTCTACATTCAGTCCAACTACTCCAAAGCCCAAAGCAGTCTCATTAAAGAGGAATCATTTCAGTGCTCAAAATAATACCTTATCATAAGCAGTGTGCTAAAGAGGAAATTGTAAAATAATGCCAGGATCCGCTAAAGTTAGCTGAAGTTAAAGAGGCGAGGTGACACGCACCTGGCATGCCCTGTTCTCCAGCACAATCAGGGAGCCTGAATTATTTAATAGCAAGATGAGAATTTTCTATCTCTATTCCCAGTTCTATTCCCAGAATCCACCAATACATTAAAAAATGTTCCTCATGCAGGATTTTAAAGTCTTCCTGTTATCGTATATGCCTGACACATTCTCCTATTTGGGAGTAAATTTACTTTTACCTTGATCATTTATTCACTTGTTTAACAAATATGGGTCGATATTTGCTGACATTGGCAAGCACTGGGCAAACTTTAGAGCACAGTGACCAAGACACAGTCCTGTCCCTCCAGGAGAGGAGGACCTAGATTTGAGAAGTGAGATACACACGTACAGTTAAACCCAAAGCAACCAGTGGTGCTCAGAGCTTGGTGCAGATGCTAGGGAGCACCCAGGAGAAGCATCTTGTTCAGTGGGAGTAGAGCACAATGAAGGCTCCCTAGGTAAAATGAAATCTAAGCAGGCCAAGGAGACATGCAGTAGCCAGGCAGAGAGAGGAGAGAGTGGGTCAAATGTGAGGCAGAGGGGCCCACAGCTGGAAAAAAACCCACATGGAGTTGTAGAGAAGACATGACGCACCCCTGGGAAAAGCAGAATGTGACAGCGATGGTGGAGAGGAGAAGCCAGGGTGTGGATGGTACCTGGTGAAAGCTTAATAAGTGAGGAAATCATAGTTTATCATCCAAACTTGGACATGTTCAGAGTGACATTTTACACTGGTAAAAAGACATAAAACAGAACTATCAGATATGCCAGACATATGGTCACTCTACTGGTCCAATACGTGAGTTAGTTTATACATTAAGGCCAATGAGAAGTCCCTGCCACGGTTTGAGTAGAAGAGTGCCACATGCAGATTTGTGCTTCAGGACAATCACTTTGGCCCCTTCGTGGACAATAAAGCTGGAAAGAGGCCAAAACTAAAAAACGTGGGAGTGCAGAAGATGCCATTAGAAAAATGGGAAAGAGAAGGCATGGGCTCACTACATCGGGCTGGGAGCAGGATCCCCATTTATAGATAAATTTAAGAGATTGGATTTAAAATGTCAGATGTAGGAGATTGATTAGAAATGATGTTTAGAGATTAAAGAAGGAGCTCAAATCTTAACTGGATGTCTGGATGGGCAAGTAAAAGAGGCTGCGGGGCCACTGGCAGATGAGGAAATCAGGTTGAGATGGGGATGGTGAGGGAGAGTTCACTTGCTAGAACTGATTATTTAGGGGCATTTGGGGAGCTGCTGGATATAGGACCTTGGAAGGAAGGCGTGGGATGGAAATGAAGACTTGGGACTTATCAGCACACACTAGATAATGGAACGAGTGGCTATGACCTTAAGGGCAGAAGTCTCCAGGGAGGGATGAGGTGTAGAGGTTGCAGGAAGTGGAGAAGAGAGGAGGAAAGAGGCAAATCAGGCAAGACCTTTGGCTTTGGTGTATGTACTCTGACAGGGGCAGAGGAACAAAGCAGATCAAGACTTTGGACAGGAAGGTACAGGATGCATCTGAGCAGACACATATGTCATAAGCCCAGACATGAACAAATGGCCTCCGTAAATTCAAATACACACTATTCTTTTTCTTTATTTCAGTTCCACAGAAACAAACCCTAAAATAACCAAATTAGACAGTATTATACAACATTCATGGCTGTCTGAACAAACCTGAAGAGAAATGCTTCTTATATCCAAATCTCAGACCTCCCAGCTATCATTCCACACTGACTTCAGTCTAAGTAGATAGAGACAGACTACATTTCTGCCACTAACACTTCCAGAAGTGCCTGTACCTGGGCATTTCTCTGCATTTCACTCAGTTGCTAGAGGTAACAGAATTGATTTGTCACCGGGTAGGACTGAAGGGGCCTCGCTTGTTGATACAGTGAGTGGTCACTCTGTTAACACTAGATGACGTCCAGGGACAGTGCAAGGAGAAAGCTCTTGAAGGCCTAGAAGTGCAGGGAAGGAGGACAGATATCCCCCCTTTCCTTCATTACTCTGTACCTAAATCATTCTGCATTTCTAGATATAGAAACAGGCTCCACAGACATAAGTAAACCCCTCAAAGAAATAATACTATAAATATTTTTATAAAAATCACTATATTTCCTAAAGAGAGCTCAGATTGCTATACTCTACTACTTATCTGTAAGGTTTTTGTTTGGGGAGTTGGGAAGCTCTCAGTTTCTCTCCCACACTGGCTGGCATGCAATGCATGCCGGGGGGGCTTGAATGGTGGCCATTATTCTCACTGGGGAACTGTTTCCCTTCGTCACATCTGTCATGATGTGGCAATCAATGCTCCTGGGCACGGGGCCCCTCCAGACAGAGCTGGCAGGTTACTTTCTAAAAAATTTATCTTTATTGTTAAAAGTATTACCTATGGCCCCCTTTTATTCCCAATCACCCCTCCACCCCACATCCATCCCTCCCAGGCCTTCACCACATTATTGGCTGTGTCCATGGGCTATGCATATCTCTATATATAAAAGCCTAAGTGACTGTTATGACTGAATGACCAGAACAACCAAACAACCAGTCGACAAGTTGCTATGATGAGCACTGGCAACCAGGGGACAGATGCTCAATGCAGGAGCTGCCCCCTAGTGGTCAGTGCACTCCCACAGCCAACCTCCCATGACCCTTCTCCCTCGCTCCCCCTTCATGGTCCTGATTGGGGAACCAGTTGGCCAACCCTCCCAGGGTCCTTCACCCCATCCAGCAACCCCCACCTTACCTTGATAAGCCTCGATCATTGGCCAAGGGACCTCACCAGTTCACGGATTTGTGCACTGGGCTACTAGTATGCATATAAGTTCCTGGCTAATCTCTCCCCATCCACTCTGGCGGGTTATTTTTTATCATTGTGTAATTATCTCATTACCAGCACATGCTGAAAATCAAGAAAAACCAGAGAAGGAAAACACTCCATTCTCTCCTCCTGGTATATGCAACTAAAACATTCTGACTAAAGATTCATCAACAGGTTTATTTACCACTTGGTATCTCTTAGTGTGTGAACCAAGGAGAAAAGTTTATATGGTGTAACTATCAAAGAGCCTTGAAAAATCATTCCTGAATGCTGGCCTTAGGGAATAAAACAAAACCACCAGGACATGGTTGGGAACCATCAAAAAGAGCCCAGTCAAATTAGCCTGTCATAAACAATGGACAGAAAAGCAGGGAATCTAACTGAAACCAGAGGAAGTGCTTTGGTTGTACCAATTACACTGGGTTATGATGCTGGCCAGGAACATCACGTTTTAAGCTCCCTGAGATCCTGATGAAAAGTACAGTGGATACGTCTCCGCCCACAAGTTTTGATCTTCCAAATCAGTAATATAAGCTTGGTGCTTATTTTTTTTAATATATATATATATATTATTGATTTTTTTACAGAGAGCAAGGGAGAGGGATAGAGTTAGAAACATTGATGAGAGAGAGACATTGATCAGCTGCCTCCTGCATGGCCCCTACTGGAGATGTGTCCGCAACCAAGATACATTCTCTTGACCAGAATTGAACTTGGGACCCTTCAGTCCTCGGGCCAATGCTCTATCCACTGAGAGAAACCAGTTTCGGCAGCTTGGTGCTTTCTTAACTGGATTTTACTCCTCACCCTGAGCTCATGGAGCAAAGCCCAGACGGATTACAACTTGAAAGTTCTTCCTACGCTTGGATGTGGAAGTGGGAAGGAAACCAGGTGCAAGCACCTGGAGACTACTAGTATACCTGCCTGGCTTAGAATTCCTGACTCAGGAAGGCAGGAAGTCTGGCTGGGGTTCACAGGAAACCATGGTGCCGTTCAAGGCCTCCTGCCTTCTAGGAGATTCTGTAATAAAGTCTGCAGGACCCTGAATGGATAGTTCAAATCAGTAAGAGAGACTTCTCTAGGCAAATGGGAAAGCAACACATCTGTTTTTTTCAGATGAAAGCAATAGGCAAATTCACTGAGACTGCAGTGGCATTTAAGGAGTCTGTCAGCACCTGCCATCCTCCTCCTCGTCCAACAGCCAAAGCCACAGGACTGTTCAGTTGTCCCATATACCAACGGGATCCCAGAGGAAAGATGACAGCCCCCGGGGGAGGGAAGAAAGTACATCCGACACTTTGTTTCGCAGGAAGAAAGTGGAGTCACCCTAAGGTGGGTCAGTGGCTTGGCACTGGCTGTAACGGTCCTGCTGTTATGCAGTTGGTTTTCTCCTAAAATCCTCAGTCTCCCTAGATTACATGACAGCTCTTCGCAAGAGAGAGGCTGCTAGAAATCTCCAAACTCCAAGCAGTCTGGGATGTTGTATTTTCCTAGACAACTCAAGAAAGGAATCAACCTGACTCAAATTTTCCCCAAAAAGTCCAAAACAAAGGATTTATTAAATAAGTAAGCCTTAGTTACCTTAAATTTATACTAGTCCAGAAAATCAATCGTCAATAAAGCCTTATTGGAGCTATGAAAACAAATATTATAATTTATAACACAACTAAAAGAATTATTCATGTGAAGTGGGCTATCGACATGAAATATGTAAAATATATCATGCCTCCACTACCTCTATCATATTTTTAAAAGTTGCATAGATGTGATTTTTTCACTAAAGCTGGGGAGAAAAGAATTATATCCAATTCTTCGTTGCTTACTAAAAAAAAATGTTTAAAACTCTATTTCATTATTGACATTGCTATGAAATAGGATGTCAGGCCTAAAATGAAATCCTAAGAAGCTGAAAAGGCAGTCTTTTCAATTTTAATATTTTCCACAATCTAGAAATAATAGGAACTCTTTTTTTCTTTTAGGTGTATGTTTGTGTTTTTCCCTTTTGATCTAAGGCTGAATCACTTACTGGCTTCATTCGGAATCCACTGAAGTCTAGTGGGGAGCCAGCTCCTTGCACACAGAGCTTTATGCCTTAGGCGAACTAAGGGTCTGATTCATTTCTAATGCGTGCCCTGCATGCTGTTAATGAAAGCTGTGGAAAGGCAGGAAACAGGACTTGGCTCTGTGTTATGTGGTGAATTTTTCCATTTTTCATAGCAATTTGGAAAACATTCCTGCCCAGTCAGTGGGTATTGGGATAACCCCATTCTATTCTTGGAAACTCCAGGAAGTGGCCTCAGGCTAGCAACTTCACCTCTCTGGGCTTAGTTTTCTCAATTTTGTCTCTGACTTATATTTTTTAAAAATAAGGTAAGTCCTTAAAACAATGTATTTCGTTTAACTCAATTCTCCCTCTCCAACTATCACAATACCCATGTTCATTGCAGCATTATTCACAATAGCCAAGGCATGGAAACAACCTAAGTGTGTCAACAGATGAAAGGATAAAGTAAATGTGGTCTACGTGTGTGTGTGGTATATACATCTTTAAAAAAATAAATAAGTGTGGTATATCAGGGAGAGGTGGATATTGATGAGATCATGTCTGCCAAGTTTTAAAGAAAATATATGGGGAAGTCATTAATGGTTATAAAGTCTCCTATCCCTGGGGTTTTCCAAAGCAAGATGGATTTCCACTCAGTAGATGACTTCTCAGGGACCTTTCTAAAATTTAGATTAAAAACAGACAGAAAAGTTCATTCACTCAGGAAAATCAAGCAAATAAATAAATAAACAAATAACCAACAACACCACCACCAGACATCTATTTTAAAGTCTCTGAAAGCAATGCCTTCAGCGCACCCATTCTCGACTGAGGCTCACCATTTGCGGTAAAGCTGTGGACACTTCTCAGTGGGACAGACAGCCTCTCTCCATCTCCCACCCAAGTGGGAACAGTGCAGTAACTGGCATCTTCACTCAGCTGAACATCAAATGTTTTCTTGTAATTCTTTGATTAGTTTTTTTAAAGGCTTCATTTTGGACTTTCAAGTTAACAAGAAATTAATGCTACTCACTAGCAAGGATGTGATAAGATGGGCATGCTGCTGCAGACTAGTGGAAGTATAAATTAGTAAAAAAATATTTCTGAGTGCCACTATGACATAAGGAAGCCCTTAAAAGCAATGTATTGTATTAATGAAATTCCCCTTCCCAGACTCTATCATAATACCCATGTCCATTGTAGCATTATTTAAACAGCCAAGACATGGAAACAAGCTAAGTGTCCATTTACATCTGAAGGGATAAAGAAACTGTGCTATTTCACATGTATACATATACATACACACAATTTTGTACTATTCAGCCATGAAAAATAAGGAAATCCTGCAATTTGTGACAGCACAGATGGAACCTGAGGGCATTATGCTAAATGAAATAAACAAACAAAAAAAAAAGAGAAAGAAAAAAAACAATCATGATTGTGAAGACAGATTTAAGCACAAGGATGTTCCTTAGATATGTTATTTACTAGGGGCCCAGTGCATGAATTCATGCACCTTGAAAGGAGCTGTGGGCTGCAAGGCTGCATTGGGCACAGGCGCAGGTCTCAGCCCATCCTCTGCACCCCTGCCTGGCCCCTCCTGTCATGGCCTCCAACCCCCTGTTTGTCAGCAGCCCTGCTCCTGCCGCCTCTCCCACATGCTCACAGTGCCGGCCCTGCTCAAACCCACTGATGGTGCAGAGCAATCGGGGCCAGTGCCAGTAGTAGATGCGAGCATGGCCAGCAACAGCAGCAGATGCAAGTGCCCACTGGGATCATAGAATGTGGTAGCAAAGAATTTTCAGTAACCACCAGAAGCTTGATAGCAACTGGTGCCCCACCTTGGTCTGGTGCCCCTACTCACCTGCTCCACCATCCTTCCACAGTAAATGCCCCCAATGTTCCACACTCTGCCACCTACTGCTGATGCATGCCATGTTCTGTGTGTGCCCCCTAGTGGTCAGCACACATCAAAGCAACTGGTTGTTCGGTTGTTTCACTATTTGGTCTATTTGCATATTAGGTTTTTATAGATAGATACATAATATTTTTAAATGGGAACAAGCCTGATGTTGAACAACAGAAGAGTAAATTATATATATGTATGTATGTGTATGTATATATATATATATATATATCCAGTCAATGATCTATTCAGATGCCATTAAAAACAATATTTGCAAACAGCTATATAATTCATGGTAAAATTACTCTAAGTCTAATGTTGAAAAAAGATTCAGATGTAAAGTTACATAATAAGTGTGATACTAACTTAAATGCAATTTCACCAATGAGAACAATAACAATGATGTTGAGTCAGTAATAAAGCAAGTCCATCTCTAGTGATAAAGTGGGTCCTGTGCATCTTTCATCTGTCAACAGCTGGCCAACCTTCATCCTCCCTGTGGCATTCCAATATTATAATCAGAGGTGTCTTCTGATGATACATCATCTGCCTCATTTGACCTGCTGGACTCACAGCTCTTTTCTGGCAAGAAGTGGTCTAAACATTACTTTGGTTACCAAGCAATTTATTCTACTCTGACACCCTGGGGAAGGTTATTCATTCTTGCTCATCTGGCTATCTGTCAGTGAACATGAAGTGCCCACTTGGCAGGAAGTGGTTTTCTTTGAAAGAAAATACACCCAGTGTCCATTTGATTCCAACTTTAGAGTGGGGCCACTATATCAGAGATCTCTGAGCCCCATTCACTCACATACCAAGAGTGGCCTGCCTAGGCCTCATTTCTAAAACACCATGGCTTAACATGGGTTCCTTCCCATCTTCCCCAACCCACAGCCCTGGCAAATGCCTCCTCCCCTGTGCTCCCTCACCCCAGGACCACCTCCTGTAGAACCACTCAACAATCTGCCTGGCTGCACACCATCCTAAACAACTTCTTGCTACCTCCTGCTTTGAAAGGGGTCTTGCCTCTGTTTTCTTTCTCTGGAAACTGTTTTCTCTGGCACAGTGGCATCCCCAAATTCCATGGCTCTCTTCAAAGACATGGCACTGAAACTGTTCAAACATCCCCCCACAGTCCATAAAGTTATTGTGCTATTTCTAACCCCCTCCTTTCTCTCTCTCTTTTCCTCTCCCTCTCTCTCTCACTCAAAAGTGAAAACACATTCACACACAGAGAGAATGGAAGAAAACACAGAAAGTCATGGCCTACCACCCTGTGTTTAGGCAATAATAATAGCTACTATTTTTT
>PVJN01025861.1:0-29603 GCA_004026805.1 Lasiurus borealis | reverse complement strand
GGAGGGGGAGGTTTGGAGGACTGGGTAAATTAGGTGAAAGGATTAAGCAAAAACAAACAAACAAACAGTAAAAATCCTTATAGACACAGAAGCAGTAAGGTGATTATCTGGGGGAAAGGAGTTGGGGGCAAGTAGAAGAGGGTAAAGGGGGTATAAATGACAATAGAAGGAGATGTGGCTTTGGGTGGTGAACACACAATACAACATACAGATGATGTATTATAGAATTTTACACTTGAAATTTACATAATTTTATTAACCAATGCTATCTCAATGTGGTCTACTTAGCCCACCTTGAAGAAAGTTCTTGGAAGGATCTGTTGCAGAAGGAGGTCATGAAGGGAAGGAATTTGACTTGGGGAAGAAAGAGTAAACTTGAGGCTGGAGGCTCCAGAGAACCCCTGATAATGTCTGTCAGTCTTTAGTCCTGCTCCTTTTGGTCAAGTCATATAGTGATGGTCAAACCTTATGGTTATATATTCACATTGTCTAGCATTTTCTACTCGATAGAAAGGAATTAGGGTCTGAAAGGTTGCAGAAATTCCCTTTCAGATGTCTAGAGTATTTTGGCCCAACGTCATATTTATCAGCTAGCCTGTGGCTAAGATTGCTCTTTCTGACCTTACCAACACTCCATAGCTTTAGGCTCCCAGAGCATCGGTGGTGTTAGGATTATGCCTGAGTCTGCCTAACCTTTAATACACAGGCATGTATAAACTGCAGGGTGCTGAACCTTGTGGACACCTTTACCCTCTCTTATTCTAATGTCCTCTTTTCAGTTTCAAGGTCAATCTTCCAAAGAGCACACATTTAAGCTGTGGTATTTTAGGTAGATGCCACCTTTCTCTACAATCCTATCAAAATATTATTTGATGCTTTCACTAAGGGCACATTTATATATATATATTTATTTGAACTTTGGAGAATGATTATACTTGAATCTCAGCAGTTTGGTATATATTCCCATATTGAGCTGTCTGAAGGCATTGGCAAGTTATAGATACATTTTTTAAAGTCAAAGATCTATGTTTCCATATTGGTTTTTCAAATTCTCTCTTTCACATCAAACATTTGAATAAACTTTGCATACTACTTAGCTCTTCCTTTTTACACATCATTGTTTAATGATAGGTTATTCCTGACTATCTATATAGATGCAATTTATAAAACTATTAGCTGCTAGTTAAATTAGATACCTCTAATTTATCAAAAATATTCCTGGAAGATGAATTGAAGGTGGAAAGAATTAACCAAAGAGGAAAAAAAAAACTAAAACAAGGAAACAATTTAGGTTACTAGAAATACATTATTGGCATTTAAAACTTTGAAAGAACTTACTAGTACCATCTATACTTCTCCCTTCATCCAATTTCCTTTTTTACTTTTATTTCCTCTTAATTTTGTTCTTATTAACAAGGGTAATTTATGATCATTATGGCTATTTAAACCATCTAAAACATATAAAGAAGAATTTCATGATACCCTACCCACTTAATGACATAGAATAAATGTTTCCATTTCTTTCTCTTTTTTTTTGTTCGCACACGCGCACACACACACACACACACACACACACACACACACAGTTTTTTTTAAAACAAAGATTACAATGTACACATTATATATTATATTGGGAAATGTTTTAAGGCTCATTTTTCTTTGCTGAAGACATTCAGCAAATTTCTTTTCTCATTTTTTATAATGTAGGTTTCTCTTCAGGATGATAAATATAGATCAGACATTTAAAAAATAAAGCTGTGCAATATTTCATATTAATTAGGTATCACAATTTATTTAGCCATCAATAGACATTATACAAGCAACGCATATCCACATTTCATCTTAGAAGAAATATGAGATCAGAAATATGGATTTATTTTTAAGAATGAAAGTTAAGCACTAAACAATAAGGTTCTGTCTAGGTAGATTTTCAAGGCTAAGGAGAAGCTAAAAAACAAGTGCATTTTAGTTTTGTTCTCAAGCTGGTGACATGGAAGGTGAAAAAGGCAAGAATATTTCCAGGGCTAATAAATCTGACTCTTCTACACACATATAGACACTTTATAGAGCTCAGCTATTTCAAATGTTTCAGAGACAATGTTTAGATAATTACATGAGTCATAAAAAGTGGTTGTGAAAACTATGATTTTAAAATGTAACAGGTAATATGAGTGATTCATCAGGAAGCTTATTAAACCATTTTAAAAGGTCCATTATACTTAATATCTATTGATGCCCATTTTGCCTTGGGGTGTTAGATGAAAAATGCAAGTTAGTAGATTTTTCTTTTTTTTAAATTTAATAAATCTTTATTGTTCAGATTATTATAATTGTTCCTCTTTTTCCCCCATAGCTCCCCTCCACGTGGTTCCCACTCCATCCTCTGCCCTTCCCTCCCTTCCCACTATCCTCATCCATAGGTTTAAGATTAAGTCTCTTCCTGAATCCCCGCTCACCACTTGCTCTCTGCGAATTGTCAGTCCACTCCCTTTCTATGCTCCTGATTCTATTATATTTACCAGTTTATTCTGTTCCTCAGGTTTTTTTATTCACTTGATTTTTAGATTCACTTGTTGATAGATATGTATTTGTTGTTCATAATTTTTATCTTTACCTTTTTCTTCTTCTTCCTCTTCTTAAAGAGTACCTTTCAGCATTTCATATAATACTGGTTTGGTGGTGATGAACTCTTTTAGCTTTTTCTTATCTGTGAAGCTCTTTATCTGATCTTCATTTCTGAGTGATAGCTTCACTGGATAAAGTATTCTTGGTTGTAGGTTTTGCTATTCATCACATTGAATATTTCTTGCCACTCCCGTCTGACATGCATAGTTTCTGTTGAGAAATCAGCTAATAATTGTATGGGTGCTCCCTTGTAGGTAACTAACTGTTTTTCTCTTGCTGCTTTTAATATTCTCTCTTTGTCTTTTGCTCCTGGTATTTTAATTATGTGTCTTGGTGTGGTCCTCTTTGGATTCCTTTTGTTTGGGGTTCTGTGCACTTCCTGGGCTTGTAAGTCTATTTCGTTCACCAGGTGGAGGAAGTTTTCTGTCATTATTTCTTCAAATAGGTTTTCTGTATCTTGCTCTCTCTCTTCTTCTGACACCCCTTTAATTCTGATGTTGGTAGACTTGAAGTTGTCCCAGAGCTCCTTAAACTATCTTTATATTTTTGGATTATTTTTTCTTTTTGTTTTTTTCAGTTGAGTGTTTTTTTGCTTCTTCGTATTTCAAATCTTTGACTTGATTCTTGTGATCCTCTAGTCTGCTGTTGGATCTCTGTATATTTTTTATTTCAGTCAGTGTATGCTTAATTTCTAGTTGTTCCTTTTTCATTTCCTAGTGGGTCTTGCTAAATTTATTGGCCTTTTCCAGAAAATTCTTGAAACACCTTATAACTGTTGTTTTAAACTCTATATCTAGTAGTTTGCTTTCCTCCATTTCTTTCTTTTTTCATTGTATGTATGTATGTATGTATGTATGTATGTATTATTAAATTTTTATTGTTCAGATTATTACATTTGTTTCTCCTGCTTGAGAAAGCCAGCTGTGTACTCATTTGCCAGTCCTTTCAAGCACAAGTCTCAGTACCTCTGCTTTTCTCTTTCCTGACAGTCCTGTTTCACCCCTTATGAGTCTGGATTCCCAGAGTCTCACCTTGAACTGGAGTTCAGCATAGTCGTGAGCTTTTGTCTCCCTGCTGCTTGAGAAAGCCAGCTGTGAACTCAGTTTCCAGTCCTCTCCATGCGTGTGCCTCAGTACCTTTGCCTTCCACAGTTCCTTTTTTGTTTTTTAAAAATAAATTTTTATTGTTCAGTTTATTACAGATGTTCCTCTTTTTTTCCCCTCCCATACCTCCCCTTTACCCGATTCCCCACCTCCTACCTCATTCCCTTACTCCCTGCCTCTGTCCTCATCTATAGGTGTAAGATTTTTGTCCAGTCTCTTCCTGCACCCTTCATACCTCCTTCCTCCTGAGAATTGTCAATCCATTCTCTTTCTATACCCCTAATTCTATTATATTTACCAGTTTATTCTGTTCATCAGATTTTTTATTCACTTGATTTTTAGATTCACTTGTTGATAGGTATGTATTTGTTATCACTTTGTTGTTCATAAATTTTATCTTTATCTTTTTCTTCTTCTTCCTCTTCTTAAAGAATACCCTTCAGCATTTCATATAATCCTGGTTTGGTGATGAACTCCTTTAGCTTTTTCTTGTCTGTGAAGCTCTTTATCTGATGATAGCTTTGCTGGGTAGAGTAATCTTGGTTGTAGCTTCTTGCTATTCATCACTTTGAATATTTCCTGTCACTCCCTTCTGGCCTGCATAGTTTCTGTTGAGAAATCAGCTGACAGTTGTATGGGTACTCCCTTGTAGGTAACTAACTATTTTTCTCTTGCTGCTTTCAAGATTCTCCCTTTGTCTTTTGCTCTTGACATTTTAATTATGATGTGTCTTGGTGTGGTCCTCTTTGGATTCCTTTTGTTTGGGGTTCTCTGTGCTTCCTGGACTTGTATGTCCATTTCTTTCACCAGGTAGGGAAAGTTTTCTGTCATTATTTCTTCAAATAGGTTTTTAGTATCTTGCTTTCTCTCTTCTTTTGGCACCCTCATAATTCTGATGTTGGTATGCTTGAAGTTGTCCCAGAGGCTCCTTACACTGTCTTCACATTTTTGGACTCTTTTTTTTTGTTGTTTTTCTGTTTGAGTATTTTGCTTCCTCATATTTCAGATCTTTGGTTTGATTCTTGGGGTCCTCTAGTCTGCTATTGGGTTTCTGTATATTACTCTTTTTATTCTTTTTTTTTAAAAAAATAAATCTTTATTGTTCAGATTATTACAATTGTTTCTCTTTTTTTCCCCCCATACCTCCCTTCTACCCTGCTACCACCCCCACCCTCAAACCTTACCTCCCCTCATTGTCCTCATTCATAGGTGTATGACTTTTGTCCAGTCTCTCCCTGCACCCCCCTCGCCTCTTTCCCCCTGAGAATTATCAGTCCACTCCCTTTCTATGCCCCTGATTCTATTATATTCACCTGTTTATTATGTTCATCAGATTTTCAATTCAATTGATTTTTAGATTCACTTGTTGATAGACATGGGTTTGTTGTTCATAATTTTTATTTTTACCTTTTTCTTATTCTTCCTCTTTTAAAGAATACCTTTCAGCATATCATATAATACTGGTTTGGTGTTGATGAACTCCTTTATTTTTTTCTTATCTCTGAAGCTCTTTATCTGACCTTCAATTCTGAATAATAGCTTTGCTGGGTAGAGTAATCTTGGTTATAGGTTCTTGTTATTCATCACTTTGTATATTTCTTGCCACTCCCGTCTTACCTGCATAGTTTGTGTTGAGAAATCAGCTAACAATCATATGGGTGCTCCCTTGTATATAATTAACTGCTTTTTTCTTGCTACTTTTAATATTCTCTCTTTGTCTTTTGCTCTTGGTATTTTAATTATGATGTGTCTTGGTGTGTTCCTCTTTGGATTCCTTTTGTTTGGGGTTCTGTGCTCTTCTTGGACTTGTGAGTCTATTTCTTTCACCAAGTGGGGAAAGTTTTCAGTCATTATTTCTTCAAATAGGTTTTCAGTATCTTGCTCTCTCTCTTCTGGCACCCCCATAATTCAGATGTTGGTATGCTAGAAGTTGTCCCTGAGGCTCCTCACACTATCTTCACATTTTTCGATTCTTTTTTCTTTTTTCCATTTGAATGTTTTTTTGCTTCTTTGTATTTCAAATCTTTGCATTGATTCTTGCCTTCCTCTAGTCTTCTGTTAGCTCTCTGTATAATATTTTTTATTTCAGTCAGTTTATGTTTAATTTCTAGTTGGTCCTTTTTAATTTCCTCTTGGGTCTTGCTAAATTTATCCATTTTTTTTCTAGGAAATTCTTAAAATACCTTATAACCATGATTTTAAGCTCTATATTCCATCATTTGTTTTCCTCCATTTCTTTAGTTTGTGATCTGTGCCTTTGTCTCCACATTTTTGCTGCTTCTCTAAATTGGTAGAGTAGCTTTGTGTGCTAGATGTCCTATATGGCACAGTAGCTCTGCCTCCCCAATTATCTGAGGTGGACACTCTTGGTGCACCTTTTTGTGGACTGTGTGTACAGTCTTGTTGTAGTTAAGTCTTGATTGTTGTTTTTATCACTGGGGCAGGAGGGGTGGGGGGAGAATTGATCTCCAGGCCAATTTGTTGTGAGGATCAGCTGTGTCTATGCCCTGATAACTTCTGTGCTGGACTCAGCCTTAAGACTTGCAAGATTGCAACAGCCTCTGTGCTGGCCTTGGATGTGGCAGAGTCTCAGGGCTGAGCAGACAGCCTTGGCTTCCCATAAGCCCTCTCCTACTCAGCTGCCCCTGAATCTCAGTGCCCCTGGGTAATTGCTGCAGCCCTCTCTGTGCGCACATGCATGTGCCTACAGACTTCTACCTTTCCCATGCCTCCAGACCTCTGCCTTTCCAGCTCCCCTGAGTTTCTGTGCCCTCTGGGGACCTGTATGAGTCTGCCCAGGGTCTCACCCGAAAATGGGGTTCAGTGCAGTCTGACCTGGATTTAAGTGCAGTTGGGAGGTTCTGTTTTCCTCCCACTAGAGAAAGCCTGGGGCACAATCAGCAGTCAGTCCTTTTTGCTTGCACCTCCAGACCTCTGCCTTTCGCGGCTCCCCTATATTTTTGTGCACTCCTCCCTTTTCATGACAGTCCAGACTCCCCCTTGTATGAGTCTCGCCTGGAACTGGGGTTCAGTGCAGTCAGAAGTGTGGTTCAGTGCAGCCAGGAGTTTTCATCTCCCTCCTGCTAGAGGTAGCCAGCCAGAACCTCTGCCCCCCTCTTCTCCACATGTGTGTCTCTATACCTCAGTTTTTACAGCTCCTCTGAGTCTTCATGAGCCCCTCTCTTTACTTCTAGTTGTAGAATTTCCACTCAGCAAGCTTTTCTGTGGTTCTGGATGGTGTCTGTTCTTTCTTTTAGTTGTAATTTTGAAATTGTTGTGTGAGGCAGCAGTTTAGCTGTTCACTTATGCCGCCATCTTGGTTTCTCCTGTACATCATTCTTTATTTCAGATAAATTGTTAGTTTAAGCTGCTAGAGGGCAGGCCATTCATATGCAAAAGCCGCTGCATATAGCTCGATGGATTTGTAAATTGGGCAGGGTGGGGTCTCAGGGAATTGCTAGCATGTGGCAAACAGGGCTGGCTGCCAGTCAGCCCTCTCTGAGTCCCTATATCTCATGTCCCACACCCCAGCACAGTAAACAGTGACTCCTGTGCACACCTCTGCAAGAGAGCCACCCTCACTTTCCCACCCGATGGCAGACAATCCTGTTTCTCCCTGTATGAGTCTGGATCCCCAGAATCTCGCCAGAAATTGGAGTTCAGAGAGTCGGGAACTTGTAACTTTCCCCCAATTGAAAAAAAACAGCGCATGCCAGCCCGATTGGCGTGCATCTTCGTACCTCTGCCTTTCTGAGCCTCTGCACATTGTACCAGGTCTCAATGCACTTTTTTTCTTTCCTTCTAGTTGTAGAACTTCACTCTGCCATATTTCCCATGGTTCTGGGGGATAGTTGTTTTGTCTTTTAGTTGTAGTTTTGGTGTGGTTGTAAGAGGCAGCACGGATAGGTGTCGCCATCTTGGTTCTCCTCCTCCACAGTTCCTTTGAGTCTCATTGTGCTTTTCTCTTTCTCAACAGTCCAGTTTCACCCCAGAGTCTCGTCCAGAACTGGAGTTTAGCACAGTTGGGAGCTTTTGTCACCTTCCCACTTGAGAAAGCCAGCCATGCACTAATTTTCCAGTCCTCTCCACATGTGTGAGTCTCAGTACCTCTGCCTCTTGCAGCTCCTCTGAGTCTCAGTCTGCTTTTCTTTCTTTCTAGTTGTAGAATTTCCATTCAGCCAGCTTTCCTGTGGTTCTGGATGATGTCCGTTTTGTCTTTTAGTTGTAGTTTTGAAATTGTTGTGCGAGGCCGCAGGTTAGGTGTTTACTTATGCCGCCCTCTTGGTTTCTCTGTAGTGGATTTTTCTTAAAAAGCATCACTTCCCATCAATCTAAACACAATGCACGTGTCTTTAGTTAGCTTTTCTTTTCCTAATACATAAACCATTACAAATAACCAGCAATCAAAGCATGAGTATGTATATCTTTATGGACTGCTGCATTACTCCAAGTGGGGTTACTGAGTTCAGTGTAGGCAAATTTTACTTTTTAATAGAGAGTGGCAGATTACCTTCCCTAAGAGTTATAGCAATTCATATTGCCTTGTCTGCTCAAGTTGTTATACTGCTTTAGAAGGGGATATTAGGGGGCATGCTGACTTCAAACTGCCCTCTTTCCAGCTGGCTCCATATTTTAAAGTATGATATAAATAAATAGTTTAAATTATTCCCACCTGGACTTAATTTGTTCTTGAGATGAGAATTTGGATATAGTATACAGTCCAGTCACAAGTCCCCTTTATCTCCTGCCCAGACTTCCCCCCATTTTCCCTGATTTAGTAAGAGAGATGGATGGGACTTGAAGTTCTAGAAGACAAATCAGATGGATACAATGGCAAGAACAGATGTTTCTTAATTTGGAGCACAAGAAGCAAAATACCACATATTGCCTTTCATCTCAGTTCTTGGTTATGTAGGTTTTTTTCAGTTAGGTTTTCTATTTCTTGCAATTTACCTATTGATAAAGAATAAGGAGAACTACCTGGTGGAGCTCTAGTGTGAGGAGGGAGGAAGCAACAAAACAAAACAAAACAAAACAAAACAAAACAAAACAAAACAAAACAAAACGGTTAGTTTAAATTCCAAGTTGTAATCTCCTAAGTGCTGTGTATACTGTGGGAATTAAATGATTGCTTATTGACTTTTTTTTTTCTGATGCAATATGAAATCTTGTTTGCTCCTGCACTTAATAAAAGACTTACTTTTGAGAGATAAAATGGTACTCAATGATACTCAATATTCCTATGCTGATTCTGGTGTGTTCTCTTGACCAGTCTATTTTACTAATACTAATACTCAGTGGTGAGAAACGGATGTTACATTAACTTTACATGGAAAAGAAAAAAGCTACCGTATAGGGCAAAATGCAAATTTTCCATTAATT
The DNA here is from genome assembly GCA_004026805.1 of Lasiurus borealis. NCBI lineage: Eukaryota > Metazoa > Chordata > Mammalia > Chiroptera > Vespertilionidae > Lasiurus > Lasiurus borealis. The sequence goes on along the minus strand of PVJN01025861.1, from coordinate 20,493 downwards.
TGTTAAGTTATGGGATATTTACAAATGCTGCCCCACCATGCCTCCAGAATCTTTGTGGATAGGAATCTACTCTGTTCTATCATTAGGGTTTCTTGGAAAATCTAAAAGCCTAGTGTTAAGTCACTCCTTGGCCTCTTTGGGCTCGTCCTCTTTTGGTAAGTGGCTTAGACTTTGTGGTTTTCTGTCCCTTCCCTCTGACTTTCAGTGTTCCTGATCTTGGTGTGGTGACCTGGTTCTCATTGCTTGTAGTATTATTGTCCTTGCTTTCTCGTTTCCGATTCTCTTGTGCTTCTAATTTTTCTCTCTAGGTTTTTAATCCTCATCTGATGTAGGGATTCTGTTTAATATCTCAGTTAGAGGCCCCTGGGTCCCTTCTTCCTGATATTTGGGTAAAATGAAGCAGAGGGTAAAACCTGCATAGGACCCTTAGCTCCTTACACTGTTTTTTTCATTCTTGCTTTTTCTTTCTCTCCAGGTTTTAGATGATCTGTCTGTAGTTATTTTAAATGGCTGCTTTACAGGCAACCTGTTTCAAAACTTTCTTCCTGTTTGCAAATGAGCTTTTCTTATAAGTGGATTGCTGCCACTATTCCAACTTACTCTCTCTTTTAACAATAAGATTTCTTGTTTTCCCCAGATTTTTCAAAACCTTAGAACTAAATTTCTAGAAAGGCCAAACCACTGCATTTCATCTTTACTAATTTGTCATATGGGCAGGCTTCCTGCTGCAAAATTAGCATAAGTTTTCTTTCTTTTAAAGAAAAAGAAAGCAATATGATTCTTTGGCAGATACCATTACTTTCCCAGCAATCTGATAAAATTCCATCCTTCTACTCCCAAAAGCAAATTTTGAGCTAAACTTTCAACTTTTTTTTTTTTTTAAATGGGGTTATGCACTCAGTTTGGGGAAACAGATCTTCCTCTAGGCAAGGCAGGCAGAGCCACATTCCTGCATTTCTCATGCCAGTGGGAAAAGTTCATGAAGGTCAGGGAATGCTTCTAAAGTTATCTGTGAAGGGAAAAGAATAATTACTTCTTTGTGATTCAAACCTGGGCACCATCCAGGTTCCTCCAATTAGCTGTAGGAACAGTGCCCGCTATTGTGTCTCAAGTTTACCTTGAATTCTTCAAGAAAACTGTCTTTTTTGATCACTATGAATATTAATTAAAAAGTAGGATCCCACAAGATTCTTCTTTCCTGTCTTAAAGCAAAAGAGGCCCGGATGACCACAACGGAGGTTAAGAGACAAGCAGTTGCTGTGAGAATTTCATTGCCAGGGGCTGAAAAGGAAACTGTGCTGTAATTATATTTACTGATTTAAAAATATTTTTATTGATTTCAGAGAGGAAGGGAAAGGGAGAGAGAAATAGAAACATTAATGATGAGAATCATTATCAGCTGCCTCCTGTACGCTCCCTACTGGGGATCCAGTCCACAACCTAGACATATGCCCTGACCAGAAATCAAACTCTGACCTCTTGGTTCATAGGTTGACGATCAACCACTGAGCAACACCAGCTGGGCTTATTTTTTTTACAGGGAAAAAAAAATCAGAAACTTCTGCATTGTGAGGGGTGATTGAATATAGATAATTTTTCATGCATGGGGAAATGGTGGGAAATATAAAAATGTATTTTTTCTGTCTCTACTTTTATAACCCTGTCTTGTCTGTTTTCTCTGATGACCCTATACCCGGTATTGATGCTTTGGGTCTGTGTTGGGAGCATCAGTGTTGATGTCCTCACCTGTCGAGACACCACTGCCAATTTGGATGCCTGCTGAAAGGGTGAAGTGTCAGCAACGTTGATGTCAAGACTGCAAGTGGTTCTTGCTCAAGGTGTTCACCTCTGCACAGAGGTGGTTCTGAGAAAGCCATTGCCCCAGTGTGGCTCCACCTGTGTTCTCAAAGCCCCATGGAGATTTTTGTGAGTGTTTCTTTCTTTTTCATAAACCTGTCTCAACTGTGAATATGGAATATGTGTCCCTGAAGACTGGCAGGGAAACTAGAGCGACAGGCACATGTTTTATTAGAAAACTAGTGCCCTGGTGCATGGATTCGTGCACCTGAAAAGGAAATTAACTAGAAGGTGGCTGGTGGGGCAGGACTGGGCGAGATGGGCAAGACATGCCCTGGAGCCAGCCTTCTTCCTCCCTGGTGGGCCGCACCTGGGGTGGTGCCACAGCCTGAAAGGTGTCTGTGGAGTGAGCAGAGTCCCTCCAGAAGGTGGGGTCCCTCAGCCTGGCTTGCAGGGATGGGGCTGAAACTGGCTTTCCAATAGCCTCCCAGGGGTCCCGGGTTGTGAGGCGGCAGTTCTTGGATGATGCACCCTGGAATGGGGCTCCCTCCTCCCTGATTTCGGGGTGCATCACCCGAGAACTGCTGCTGCCAAGTCACCGCAGCTTGGCAGCCTCCTGTGTCAAGTGTCTGCCCGCTGGTGGACAGTGTGAGTCAGAGCTACTGGTTAGAGTGTCTGCCCCCTGGTGGTCATTGCACATCAAAGCTACTGGTTGGATAGTTGCTTAGCCTTTTATGTATATAGATAACTTTCCTTTTTTACCTGCTTGTTATTCTGAAATGGACCTTGCATCAATTAACCTGGGTTGTTTCCCTGGTAGCTCCTTGGTCCCTGAGGTGCATAGCCTCCACTCTCAGATGTGCCCAGGTATGCCTGAGTCTTGGGATGAGTATAATTGAATTAACACAACTGCATGCATTTGACTTTATTCCATGTAAGGCACAAATGTGTGAATGAAGAGTGTAGCCTCTTACAAATCAGTCCAGCACTCGGATCAGAATGAAATCTTTGCCTCACCTACATAAACAAGGACACACTGTGTGTGTGTGTGTGTGTGTGTGTGTGTGTGTGTGTGTGTATGTGTGGTGTATAAAGTCTAGAGTCCATTTCAATACCTCTTTAGTAGACTAATTTCAAAATTTATAATTCCAGTCTAGACTTCTCTCCTGTACTTCTGATTCTTATCTTATCTTCCCCTCAAAAAGACCCTCCTATAATCTTTGTTTCCATCAGTGGACCAATCAGTTTCTGAGCTAGAATCACCCATACATCCTCCTGCCTCTGCACAACCAAAAATTCAATTACATAAACCTTGGATAATTCTAATATTAGTGGAGAGGGACAAAATGGTGGGGATTATGAAACCAGTTTTTTCTTTAGGAAAAAATGAATATAGTGGAAAATATTATCTAATTATTGCATCATTGAATTAATACTCTTATCCTAGGAGGAGGAAAAGGTTTCCCTTACAAATTTCATGGAATTAAACCAATAAAAAATTTCTTTTCTGTGACTTACTAACATCTTCAATAGCCAAAACAAGGTGGGCTTTAACTTGGCCATTCTTAAACATAAAAAAGAACATATTGTCCTAAAAATAAGCATAGCCAGGAAACACATATTTAGTGAAGTTGCTGCAGGTGTGTATGTTTTTCCCTTTAGTGCAAGGAAAGGAAATCACTATGTGTAATTGTGTTTCTATTTTTTATTTCAGAGAGAGAAGGAGGGGTCAGAGGAGAGAGAAACATCAGTGATAAGAGAGAATGATTGATTGGCTGCTTCCTGCACACCTCCACTGGGGATCAAGCCCGCAACCCAGGCACATGCCCTTGACTGGAATCAAACCTGGGACCCTTCAATCTGCAGGCCGACACCCTACCCATTGAGCGTAACTGGATAGGACTTTTTATAAACGGTATCTATTCTCTGCATTGTATACTCAGAACATTTTATAGTATTTGAAAGGAAAAGATGATCCAAATTGAAGGTGAACCTATCTGCATCTAGATTAGTCGCAGGGAAGTGTCAAAGAGACCGCAAATGCCACGATGGCTTGGGCAGTGAAAAGGAGGACACCTAATCAGATGGACACCACATATTCTGTGACTGGAGATAAGAGTGATATGATAGGTCTCATATATTTATAAGTTTGGTTCAGTGTGGCACTGAGTGGTGGGTAAATCTATTGGGTAAAGCCTTGCCTCATGAGAACCTGTGAATTAACAGTTTAAAACTAATTCAACCTCTAATTCAACCAGTTATACATCTAACCATCCTACTTTTAAGCTTCTGTTGCAAACCCAGATGGTTCTCTTTAGGGATAGTTTTACATGAGCACAAATAGGTCCATGAACTTTCACAGAGCCAGCACAGCTTCAGATTGGCTCTTCTGTCTAATAGCTATGCAACTTTAGATAACTGATATATTTTATTTACGTGTGTGTGTGTGTGTGTGTGTGTTTCTTTTTTCTTTTTGCTGGATGCTTGTTCTTTTTTTTTTAAAATCCTTACCCAAAGATATTTTTCTTTTGATTTTTAGAGTGGAAGAGAGAGGGAAAGACAGAAATATTGATGTGAGAAAAACACATCGATTGGCTGCCTCCTGCACAGACCTGGAGGCCAAGAAGGAGCCTGCAACTGAAAATAGAACATGGAACCCTTTGGTCTGTAGGCCGACCCTCTGTCCATTGAACCAAACTGGCTAGAGCTAGATGCTTATTCTTTATTTTTCACTAGGTGCAAGGCAATGGTTATGGGGTATCAGGAAGACTTGAGTGTGGCTTGGCTAGTACAGAGGGGGATTCATTTATTTTACATATAACGCTATACAGTTTTTCCATTGCTTTAATTTTTAAAATAATTTTTATTTTTCAATTACAGTTGGCATTCAATTTTATATTGGTTTCAGGTGTACAATTCAGTAATTTGGTATTATATAACTTACTAAGTGATCATCTAGAAAAATTCTGTATCCACCTGACAGCATACATAATTATTGCAATATTATTGATTATATTCGCTGGAGTGGTCCTTGTGCGCACGCGCCCACAGCACCTCTAGACCACTGCCTTTCCAGCTCCCCTGCGCACTAGGTCCCCAGGGTTTTGCCCGAAACAGGGGCTTAGTGGACTCAGAAGTGGCACAGTTGGGAGTGTCTTCAGAGATAAGAAAAAGCTAAAGGAGTTCATCAACTCCAAACCAGTATTATATGAAATGCTGAAAGGTACTCTTTAAGAAGGGAAAGAAGAAGAAACAGGTAAAGATAAAAATTATGAACAACAAATACATATCTATCAACAAGGGAATCTAAAAATTAAGTGAATTAAAAATTTGATCAACAAGGTGGTCCCGTAAGCTCTGAGACTCCACCCATCCCAAGCTCAACAGAGGCTTCTTCGGTTTTTCAAGTTTGGTATCATAAGGCTGAATTCAACACAGAAGTTTCCCCGGCATAGTGAAAATGCTGAGACAAGGGAAGGGATCACAAACAAAAGAAATGGAGGGAAAAAAACAACTGGATATAGAGTTCAAAACCACGCTTATAAGGTTTTTCAAGAATATGCTAGAAAAGTTGGATAAACTTAGTGAGAGCCAAGAGGAGATGTAAAAGGACCAACTAGAAATTAAACATACACTGACTGAAATAAAAAATATACAGAGTCCTAACAGCAGACTAGAGAAAGGCAAGAATCAAGTCAAAAATTTGAAATGTAAAGAAGCAGAAAACACTCAACTGGAAAAGCAAGAAGAGAAAAGAATCCAAAAATGTGAACATAATGTAAGGAGAGTCTGGGACAGCTTCAAGCATACCAACATCAGAATTGTGGGGGTGCCAGAAGAAGAGAGAGAGCAAGATACTGAAAACCTATTTAAAGAAATAATGAGTGAAAACTTCCCACATCTGGTAAAAGAAATAGACTTACAAGTCCAGGAAGCACACAGAACCCCATATAAAAGGAATCCAAAGAGGACCACACCTAGACACATCATAATTAAAATACCAAGAGCAAAAGACAAAGAGAGAATATTAAAAGCAGCAAGAGAAAAACAGTTCATTACCTACAAGGGAGCATCCATATGACTGTCAGCTGATTTCTCAACAGAAACGATGTAGGCCAGACAGGAGGGCAAGAAATATTCAACGTGATGAATAGCAAGAACCTACAACGAAGAATAATCTATCCAGCAAAGCTATCATTCAGAATTGAAGGGCAGATAAAGAGCTTCGCAGATAAGAAAAGCTAAAGGAGTTCATCAACTCCAAACTAGTAATATATGAAATGCTGAAAGGTACTCTTTTAGAAGAGGAAGAAGAAAAAGGTAAAATCCAAAAAATTATGAACAACAAATACATATCTATCAAAAAGTGAATCTAAAAATTAAGTGAATTAAAAATTTGATCAACAGAATAAACTGGTGAATATAATAGAATTAGGAGCACAGAAAGGGAGTGGACTGATAATTCTCAGGGGGAAAGAGGTGACTGGTGTACAGGGAGAGACTGGACAAAAATCATACACCTATGGATGAGATCAATGGGAGGGAGCTAAGGGCAGAGGGAGGGTGGGAGCTGGGTGGAGGGGTGCTATGGAGAGAAAAAAAGAGAAACAAATGTAATAATCTGAATAATAAAGATTTAATTAAAAAAAAAAGAAAGAGGAAAGAAAGAAAAAAAATCTTTTATTGTTGTAAGAATACTAAACCTGATATGTACCAACTTAAATTTTAAATGCACAATGCAATATTATTAATTATAGGATCTCTAGAACTTACTCATCTGACATAAATGAAATTTTATACCCTTTGAACAGTAAAAATCTAAACATTCTGACCTTTAGTGTTTTTTTCCCAATGTCCATAAGGTGTTTTTTTTTTTTAAATATATTTTTTATTGTTGAGAGTATTACAGATATCTCCCATTTCCCTTTCTTTTCCCCCTCCTCCCAGCCATACACCCTTCCCGCCCCTGCAGGCCTTCACTACCCTATTGCCTGCATCCATGGGCTATGCATATAAGTATGTAAGTTCTTTGGTTATCTCTTCTTCCATAAGGTTTTATTGGAACACAGACACACTCATCAGTTTATCTGTTATCTAGTAGAGACCAAGTGCATGAAATTCGTGCATGGGGGTGTGTGTGTCCCTCATCCCAGCCTGCACCCTCTCCAATCTGGGACCCCTTGAAGGATCTCCAAGTGCCTGTTTGGGTCTGATCATGGTAGGGCCTAAACAGGCAGTCAGACATCCCTCTCATAATTCAAGACTGCTGGCTTCCAGCTGTTCACCTGCCTGCCTTCCTGATTGCCCCTAACCAGTCTTCCTGCCAGTCTGATCACCCCATAATCACTCCCTTGCCAGCTTGATTTATGCCTAACTGTTCCTCTGACAGCCTGATTGCCCATACCTGCCCTACTCTACAGGCTTGATCACCCCTAACTGCCCTCCCCTTTGGCCTGATGGCCCACAACTGCCCTCCCATGCTGGCCTGATCCTTCCCTACTGCCCTCCCTTGTTGGTCATCTTGTGGTGGCCAGCTTGTGTTCACATGGGGCCAGCCATTTTTGACACATGGATGTAGCCATCTTGTGTGTTGGTGTGATGGTCAATTTGCATGTTACTCTTTTTATTAGCTAGGATAGAAGCCTGGTGCATGGGTGAGGGACAGCTGGTTTGCCCTGAAGGCTGTCTTGTATCAGGGTAGGGGTTCACTTGGGGAATGGGGCAGCCTGGTGAGGGGCCTGTGGTGGTTTGCAGGCCGGCCATGCCCCTTGGTGATCCAAGCGGAAGCCCTGGGATCTGGGATCTGTTTATCTTCTATAGTTGAAACTTTGTAGCCTTGAGCCAAGGCCAGGGCTGGCCAGGAAATTTGGCTTCCTCCATTGCTGGGGAAAGCCTCCTGCTCGCTCCATGGCTGCAGCCATTTTTATTGGTATTTATTTATCTTCTATAATTGAAACTTTGTACCCTTCAGCAGAGGCCTCGGCTGGCCAGGGTGTGCAGGAAGCTTAGCTTCCTCCATTGCCAGGGAAACCCAAGCCTCCTCCTTGCTCCATGGCTGCAGCCATTTTTTGTTGTTGTTTTTTTTAAAATGCAACTTTTAAAAAAATATATTTTATTGATTTTTTACAGAGAGGAAGGTAGAGGGATAGAGAGTTAGAAACATCAATGAGAGAGACTTGAATCAGATGTCTCCTGCACACCTCCTACTGGAGATGTGCCCACAACCAATGTACATGCTCTTGACCGGAATCGAACCCGGGACCTTTCAGTCCACAGGCCGATGCTCTATCCAGTGAGCCAAACCGGTTTCGGTGGCTTCAGCCATTTTTGTTGGGATTTATTTATCTTCTCTAATTGAAACTTTGTAGCGTTGAGAGGAAGCCTGGGCCTGCCATTGCTGAGGAAACCCGAGTCTCCTGCTTGCTCTGTTTCCCCAGGCATTTTGGTTGGGTTAATTTGCATACTCACTCCTGATTGGCTATTTGGCATGGCTTGTGGGTATAGCAGAGGTAAATTCAATTTGCATATTACTCTTTAATTAGCTAGGATGGCTGCTTTTATGTATTATCTATGATTACCCCTCCCCGGCTTTATTGAGATATAATTGATATAATACACTGTGTAGGTTTAAAGTGTACAACATGAGATTTGATACATGTATAGAGTTGTAAAATGATTACCACAATAAGGTTAGTTAACATCTCCATCATTTAACATAATTACTTTTTTTTATGGTGAGTACATTTAAAATGTACTTTTTTAGCAACTTGTAAATATATAATACAGTATTGTTAACTATAGTCATCATATTATACTTTAGATCCCTGGAATTTATTCATTATATAACTGAAAATTTGTACTATTTGACCAACAGCTCTGCTTTCACCATAACTGAAGTCCCTGGAAACCATCATTCTTTTCTCTGCTGCTGTAAGTTTCCTTATTTTTTAGATTTACATAGAGGTGAGACATAACTATTTGTAGTTCTCTAACTATTCCACTTAGCTTAATACCCTCAAGATCCATCCATGGCTTTGCAAAAGGTGGGATTTCCTTCTTTTTGATGACTGAATAATATTCCATGATATATATTTCATATCTTCTTTGTCCATTTTTCTGATGGACCCTTATGTTGTTTCTGTGTCTTGGCTATTGTGAATAATCCTTCAGTGATCATGGGGTGTAGATATTGCTTCAAGATAATAATTTCATTTCCTTTGGATGAATACCCAGAAGTGGAATTGCTGGGTCATGTGATGGTTCTACTTTTAATTTTCTGAGGTAATGCCACACTGTTTTCCCTAGTGGTTGTACCAGAAGCAGTGTAAAAGGTGAGGCTCCCCGTTTCTCATTTATGAAATAGAACAATAATAACCAACTGGATTGCTGAGGCGAGGCTTAACATATTGCTCACAAAGTGCTCATGTTAGATTCCCATGTTTCTGTGTGCAGACATGCTGTTATTCATCCTTTTATCTTCAGAAGTGACAAGGACAGTCATGCACAGAGTTGTTTGTCGAGTGCTTTGTTCTGAAGGTAGCACTCATACATTATACTCTTATGTGTTTACAGGCTGTCTTCCTTTAGACTGGATATCTATCTATCTATGTACCTATATTTAGTTATTTATTAAATTGATTGGGGTGACATTGGTGAACATGAATATATAGGTTTCAAGCGTGGGTTTCTACTATATTGTACCGTGTGCCCACCACCCAAAGTCAAATCTTGTCCTTAGACTGGATTTCTTTTCTTTTTCTTTTTTTTAAAAAATATATTTTATTGATTTTTCACAGAGAGGAAGGGAAAGGAATAGGAAGCCAGAAACACTGATGAGAGAGAGACATCAATCAGCCGATTCCTGCACACCCCCTACTGGGGATTGCCCGCAACCAAGATACATGCCCTTGACCGGAATCGAACCCGCAGGCCAACACTCTATCCACTGAGCCAAACCGGTTTTGGCAAGACTGGATTTCTTAAAGGCAAGCTAGGCTCTAGTGATCTCTGACATCTACTAGCCTCCTGATACATGTCAGTTGTCTAAATAGGTAAATGAATGAATGAACTCAGCTCTCTTACCTTCAGAGTTGCTGCATCCATCAAACCATCAAACCTCAGAGGGAAGGTAGGGGAGGGTGGAGGTAAGGGGGAGAGATCAGCCAAAGGACTTGTGTGCATGCATATAAGCCTAACCAGTGGACACAGATACTAGCAGGGTAAGGGCATGAGTGGGGGGTGGAGGGAAATGGGAGGGTTAAGGACACATATGTGATACCTTAATCAATAAAGGGAAAAAAAGAATTTCTCAGAAAAAATTTCAAGGAATCTCAGTGCCAGACTATCTTCACCATCCCACCCTCCCATCCCCCTTTTCCATCCTTCTTTGGCTGAAAAGCAAGAATGCATTCTCTGCAGACATTTGGCCCAAGGGAGATTTTGGTAAAGCAACTAATGAGAAATGCCCTATTAAATGTCATACTCACTACAAATTAGCATGAATCTAAGACTTCTGTTTTATGGGAGAATTCTTATGGGTTGTTTTTTTCATGATTTTTTTTCTCTGAAAATATTTTAACAATTACCATAAGAATATTTTCAGTCTTCAAACTAATTATTGTATTAGTTTTTCCCCCCTAGAAGCGAATGGTTTTGTTGAATGTAATTCACTAGCTCCATATCAAAACTACAATATGAGATTGTTGTGTGTGATTTTTTTCCCCCTTTCTAGCCTAAATTGGAACCTTATGGACATTGAACCTAGAAACATATGCCATTGTGATTTATATGTAGAAAATCTCTTTTCATATTATTAACAAAATCACTATTGTGTTCCAGTCTTTGTTCTCTGGGGATGAATTTTAGTAAATCACATCCTGCCATTCAGATACCTCAGAGCTCAAACTGCCTGAAGCTTAACAGAAAATGCAATTCAAAAAATCCAAGAGGGTTAGGATGACAGGAAAAAATGTTTTCCATTTTTTGAAAGAGTGGGGAAGCGACAGGAAGGAAAAGAGAATTTTAGAATCTGATTCTTCTATGTCTGAAAAAAGACAGTTGATGAATTACTAGTGCCTTAAATAAGAAACAGGAAAACATCCTCCATAGAGAGAGTCCCTTAGCCAGCCACCAACATTTGGTACTCATCCCCAGTCTCCAGACGCAGAGGGAAATTTAGACAGGTCTGAAAAAACTCAGGACAAGCATATTTAAAAAAAAAATCGAAACAATGCGTTATACTTACAGTCTCCCTCTTCAGCTCTCTCTGTGTCTTGAGTCTATCATGTTAACAGTCCTGGAAAGTTCAAGTTTTCATAGTGTGTGTTTATACTACCTTTTCTTCCAAGATAACATATTTTACCAATTTAGTTTACAAAGAGAGTTTAGGTCTTCACTGTCCTGCTTTACTCACCTATAAGGTGGGATCATAAATATGCTTCCATTTCCTCAGGAACATTCTTTCATATTGCATTTCCAGGATGTGCTGTCCAGATGTGAAAGCTTAAGCCACTTTTAGAATTTCTTCAGAGTAGGGATCTCTTCATGGAATACCAGTACAGTCTATAATTCATACATTGCCAGGTTAGTAAAGGATGCCTTTTGTTAGGATAGACAAGATGCATCTGAGGTTTTGTTTTTTTTCCTGAATTTCTATTACAGGAGATGTCATGGAGGAGGTATAGAGTTTGGACGAGGTTTGATGAAGGTGTCATATTGACGCAGATCTGCTATTTCTTAATTCCTGAATGCTCAGATTTTATGTGCATTTAGAAAGCTACCTGTGAGTCTGAATTCTTGGGAGACAGCCTAAAAATAGAGGCAAGTCTGCCTTCCAGGTTATCGATACTGGTTCTGCTCGGTAGCCACTGGTGTTTTGATAGGACCAACGATTTGTGTGGGTCAAGATCTGTGAGAATTGCCGAAAACAGTTTGGCTCAGTGAATAGAGTGTCGGCCTGCAGACTGAAAGGTCCCGGGTTTGATTCTGGTCAATCGATGTTTCTAACTCTCTATCTCTCTCCTTTCCTCTCTGTAAAAAAAATCAATAAAATATATTAAAAAAATTTGTGAGAATATCTTTTTTAAATATATATATTTTTTATTGTTTAAAGTATTACATGTAGTAGTACATATATCTCTTTCTTTTCTCCCTTGACTTCCCCTAGCCTCCCCTATCCCTTGTCGCATGCCCTCATCCCACCCCTCCAGTTGAATGAAACTTGCAGTGGCTCAATCCAGCTTATGAATTAGAGGATGCTGGCCTTTTTTTTCTTTCTATGAAGAACTGACCCTCATTTTATAGCAGAAAAAAAAACCCATCATGAAAAAGTTATTTATTTGTTTTATGTTATTAGAAAGTACTATTTCATAAGCAATTGTAAAGCTAAATTGCAACTGCTGTGAAATCTATTTCTACATGTCCTTTTTGAAAATGCTTTATTGTTTAAAGTATTACTTATGTCTCTTTTGTCCTCCATTGACCTCTCCCTGGCCATCCCCCTCCCCCAGCACATGCCTAATGTCTGTGTCCATTGGTTATGCTTATATCCATGCATACAAGTCAAAAAGGGAAACACTTTAAATTAAAGGGAAAGCAGATGGTCTGGGAAACCATGTAGTTTCATGTGTTCATTGCACCCATAAAGGGGGGATTGAGAGGCCCAGCCAATCAAGAATACAAAAGAGTCCTTTATACATATTCCTCTGCTTCTCTTTCCCTTGTCCTCATAAATTGCCTTTTAAAACATAAAGGCAATCTCAGTCATTCTTGGGCTTAAATCTTCCCCTTAGTATATCTCAGTAGGTAGAGGAAAAAAAATTGCTTAGGTCCTGAATATCCTACAAAAGACATCTTAAAGGCCTTGAGCTATGTATTGCATTTAACATATGATAGTGGAAAAAAAATTTGGAATCAGAAGATATAGCCCCTAAGTATTGGACATGCTCTCACTGAAAGGTTTTGTGCCAATTTCTTTCCTTTTTTTAATTAAGATTTTTTTATTATTTTAAAAATATATATTTTATTGATTTTTTACAGAGCGGAAGGGAGAGGAATAGAGAGTTAGAAACATCAATGAGAGAGAGACATTGATCAGCTGCCTCCTGAATGCCCCCTACTAGAGATGTGCCTGCAACCAAGGTACATGCCCTTCCTTGACCAGAATCAAACATGGGACTCTCCAGTCTGCAAGCCGATGCTCTATCCACTGAGCCAAACCAGTTTCAGCTTGTGCCAATCTCTTAATCATTCTGAATTTCAGCTTAATCAATAAAACGGGAATAATGATATCTTTCTCACAAGATGGTGAGGAACCAATGAAATCTACTACCGTGAGCCATAGGAAACTGCCAACATTCAACTGTTTTTGATCTTCACAAATAACTATTTTAAGTGGGCAAACTTCCATGGACAATATTCTGTAAATTGTAAAGTACAATGTAAATTTTTTAGTTAAAATTAAGTGTAAAGGTACATTTTCTTCTGATGTGTGTGAAAGAAATGCAACTTAATGCTGGACAACAAAGTTATATGAAGATATGCGCAGAGCTGAAAGACAAAAGATGAGGAAGGTAATAAGTGAGGAACTGAATTTTTATTTTTTGGGCAAACTTTTGCTACTTTAATATGGAATGGTGATTAGGTTGATTTATTTAATAATCTGTATATATGTGAAATATTCACACTATTTTATACTAATAGTTCAAACCATTGATATTAATAAAGTATCTTCCTTTTCAAAGGACAAAACATTTCCTATTTGAACCTCTTAATAAAAACCCTCCAGTTTTAATTTGAAACTTAAGTGATATTCATACATTGCATTGCAAAAAGTAACTTGATGTTAGAGGTCATCTGGAATTGATGAGTCATGTAATATTTATTTTAAGAAAATAATAATGAAAAATATAACACCAGCAATTGTTTGTTTTTTTTTGAGGTGATTGTCAAAGTGTGACGAGGCTTAGGAAATGACTGAGTTAACTATGGTGGGTATTATGCTTGAACTGTTTTCTTCTGATGTACTTGAGATATTACAGAAAGCATTCTGCTTGCCATCTATAAGGCTGATATTCTACAGCCAGAGTTAATAGCTTAGGCTTAAATTCTTTAATAAAGGTTGTAACAGTCAAAAGTGGAAAACTTAAAACAGTGCTAATCCTCTTCATTAGAAGAAAAAGATCAATTAGAAAGAGCTAATATTTTCCAAAGAGGAAAACCAATCATGTGGTTTTGTATAAAAATTCAGTGAGGGTTTTCACTTTGACATTTTAAGTCATGAATTTTCGTTTTGAGTTTGGCAGTGAGTTATGCTGACTATTAAATCATTTGCACCCATATTTTCATGGCAGATGCTTCATTAAAGGACTAGGCTTTGGTTTTTTTCCTTTGCTCTTTTTCTTTGGGTAGAGGGTTTCCATATGATGGATGTCCATATGATGAATACTTGCAGGCTTTGGAGACTCTGTAAAATGACTTAAAAACACTGAGAAGGTTCACTATTTGCTCTACGTCATTTGAATTCTAAACCATGGGAGATACTTAAAACTCAGGAACGGTTTTTTTAAGACCTGACCTATACAGAGATACTCTAAGTGATCAATCTTCTCATTGGGCATACCCCCAGTGGAAACTAAAGCACCAAATCAGCAGCTAAGACAAGTGTGTATATGTGTTCATGCTTGTGTATGGCGCCCGTGGGGAGGTGACCTGTCTGCACAGACTTTGTCAGGAAGGAGAGAAGGAGAAGAAAGTGTGTAAATTTCGGTGCCAGCATAATGATTATTGGCACGGCTTTAATGCCAGAACTGCTTAGGATGGATGATAAATTACATGGCCACCAAATGTTTAGAGAGTCTTACTCTCAGAAACATAAGTCATGGCTCAGATATACTAGAACTTCCATTTGCCTCCTGAGGAGGGTACCAGGGCTATAAGTATATTCATTGCTTCCAAGTTTTTGTGACTGTTGCTAATGTTATCCTTTCATTTGCTCAGGTGTTTAGTATTCTGACACAGTCTGTGAACTTGTCTTCAGGGTCAGCAAAGAGGTGGTTGAGAAAGATACTGGGGAAGCTGCCAGTGTTAGGGAAAGAGAGCAGTCAAGAATGGAATTGGGATGTACCTGGTGCTGTTACAGAGAGGCCTCCTGAACTTCTTCAACAGCGTTTGATTAATCACATGGTCATGATCATAGCATTTGAGAGTTAGGAGTGGTTTAAGAATATAGTTTCTCTTTTTGCCTCAAGTAGACATATGCTGACATTTTGATGGCCTATGGGATCTTGTTCTGGTATATTATTATAGCATATTTCCTTCCAGGCATATTTAGCAGCTGACTCACCTGTCAAGTCAAACCAGCCTTGGCAGTGGATGCTTAAAAGAAATTAATGCAACAGGTTATTAAAATGGAAACCTTGGTTAAAGTTCACCCTATTTTATAATATATATAATACATGTTTATTAATATATTTCACATCTGCCCACATCAATCATCCCAAAGTGAGGATGGAGACCAGATTGCAGAGTCTTTAAAGGATATGGGCAAAACCCAGTCTCATTATTTCTCTGTCTTTCTCACCCTCATTGAGGTTATGACAGGCAGACTCTGGAGATTAGATGAGAGGATTTTTGGAGCCATCTGTCTATGTTCTGCAAGTCCTCTTCAACCTGGAGGGAGAGCTGTGATGCCTCTTACCTAAAGCCCAGGGACAGTGGAGAACTTAATGTGCAGCCCTTGCAGTTCAGCAGATAGAGTGCAATGGTGTTGGACTCAAACTTAGAAATCTATAGGATGAGTGACCGGCTGACCTGCCACTGTGATGGTGGACCACAGAAGGGCGTCCTGCTTCCTTGGGATCAGCCTGTGCTCCAGAGTTTGTAGACACATGAGTGTTGCGTAGGGGCCAGGCTTTCTCATGAGAGAAAGAAAGACACTAGAGGAGTGCCCCTGGAAGTCTACTTGCTGCAGGAAAAGGCTGCAGCCATCGGGTGCACCAGAGAATCATTTGCTCAGGTCAAAGGAATGGCAAGTATGTAGTCCCTAGCAATAGAAGCGAAGCATGTCTGAAGAACTCACAAAAGCATTCAAGAGAAAGTCAGCTTTAAGCACCTGTCAAGTCCAGAGGTCATCACAGTCACACTACTTCTCTTCCTTCTACTCCAACCTCTGAAGGGCCAGAGACCATGACTAACAGGAAAGAGGAATGGAAGATCTAGATGGGGGAAATCAACAAACAAGTGCTGGTGAGGATGCAGAGAAAAAGGAATCCTCATGCACTGCTGGTGGGAATGCAGACTGGTGCAGCCATTGTGGAGAACAGTATGGAGTTTCATCAAAAAACTAAAAATGGAACTCCCATTTGACCCAGTGATCCCACTTCTAGGAGTATATCCCAAGATACTAGAAACACCAATCAGAAAGAAGATATGTATCTCTATGTCCACAGCAGCATAATTTCCCATAACTAAGATTTGGAAACAGCCTAAGTGCCCGTCAGCAGATGAGTTGATTAAAAAACTGTGGTACATCTACACAATGGAATGCTATGCTGTGGTCAAAAAGAAGGAATTCTTACCATTTGCAACAGCATGGATGGAACTGGAGAGCATTATGCTAAGTGAAATAAGCCAGTCAGAGAAAGATAAATATCACATGATCTCATTCATTTGTGGAATATAATGAACAATATAAACTGAAGAACAAAAACAGAACCAGAGACAGAGAAGCATCAATCAGACCATCAAACCTCAGAGGGAAGATAGGGGAGGGTGGGAATAAGGGGAAGGTATCAACCAAAGGACTTGTATGCATGCATGTAAACATAACAGACACAGACCACAGGGGGTGAGGGCATGAGTGGGGGAGTGAGGGGCAATGGATGATAAGAACACATATGTAATACCTTAATCAATAAAGAAATTAAAAAAAAAGTTTAAAAAGGCCTCCCCTGTCTGCTGCCTGAAGAATGGACTTGCAGATGGCAAGAGTGAATCAGGTAGAGCACCTATGAGCCTACTGTCCAATCCTTATGGGTCTGAGCAAGGAGTGGTATCAGTCAGGATGGGAAGGAATGGATAAATTTACCATATAGCAAATAAGAAAAGGAGTGAGGAAGAGAGTTAAAAAAATGATTCCTAAGCTGAGATGAGGAAGATGGCAGGGGAAGGAGTCTTGGGAAGATGATCAGGTTTGTGGGGTAAATAGGAATCTCCCAAACCTTTCATGGACTAAGTCACCTCTTTAAAAAAATCCCCTTTTCAGCTAAACAACTCTATTTAGTGAGATAAACTTATTTTTCTATGTCCGTATTGGTTCATAGTTGATTATTATAGAAAGATACTCATTTGAAAAATCTCTCTTTTGTGACTCTTTGCCAGCTTTTTTTCCTACCTATTAAGGATTTGTGTTTCCAATAGAATATCTTTGACACACTCAAATTAAATAATGTATTTTGTTTAACTTTTTGTACTTGTGAACTAAACTTTATCTTTTATCATTACCAATAAATAGTATGTTTTCTAAATCTCACACTTTTATTTTTCAGTACCTAGCCACCCATCATAGTTATAAGTACATTTTATGCTTTCAATTACCATTTTATTCATTCATTAGAAAAGTGCAGAAAAAGAGACAAAGATGTTTAATGTAAGCAATTTGATGGAGATACTTTCAAGGGGAACTAAAAAAATAATTCAGGGGAAAAACACACAATTTCTATTTCTTTAAATACTAGTTGTCAAGGAAAGTTTCATAAATTATTGATTAATACTTGCAGACAAATATGGAATTCAATTGAACTGCTTTTCCCAAAATTATCCCAGCTGTTCCTACAGGACCTCAGAGTCTCACTTTCATTAAAAATCTGGATGGAACAATAGTCATTTTATGACAAATGTTCCCCCATGCCAAGATTTTTGTGACTGGAAAAGTCAAGAGAGAAAATGAGACAAGTTTTTTATTGTACTAGCTCAGTAAATTTTAGTGCTTGTTCAGTAATGATACTGGGAGATAATAACAGAGTAATTTAGAATTTCCTCTGAATCACAGTGGATTTTTCAAAATCTACATCTTCCCTCTACCCCCTTTCTGTCACTATCCTTTGTATTCTTGATGAGTACCTATTTTTAGAATCAAAAAACAAGTCAGACCCTAGCCGGCTTGGCTCAGTGGATAGAGCATCAGCCTGCGGACTGAGGGGTGGCAGGTTCAATTCCGGCCAGGGCATATGCTTGGATTGCGGGCTTGATCCCCAGTAGGGGCTGTGCAGGAGGCAGCCAATCAATGATTCTCTCTCATCATTGATGTTTCTATCTCTCTCTCCTTCTCCCCTTCCTCTCTGAAATCAATATAAAAATAAAAATAAAAATAAAAACCCACAAAAAACAACAACACACACACATACAAGTCAGAACTTTGCTGAAGTTGGAATCTTGCTGATGAGGCTCATATCTAAGAATGAAGATAAGCACTGTTTGGAAAGTTCAGCATTTCCTGACCAACTCCTGTTTCAAAATAGGAAAGCAGAATGGCAATCACTTTTGTTAGGTAGAATATTAATGTTTTCCTTTGACATAAGCTTAGTGTTTGAACATGCAGCTAAGATCTTTGGATTTAGGGTGAAATTTACTCTGTGACCAGTTGTTTTATATCTTGAATTTGAGATTGGAAGTGTTAAAATAAGCACAGTAATTCCCTTCTTTTCTGTGGAGGGGGTGGAGGGCCAATGTAGAGCTTAATTAACTTATAATTTGTAATATGCTTTGAAGAATAAAAGGACTTCATAGGAATAATAAACATTGTTATAACTACAACTTCTGTGTTTGTAAGCAAACTGTCAACACAATTGAGGCTGTTTAAACATAAAAATAAAGTGATTTATATTCTAGTTGATTTAATAAATGTATATAGCTGAAAGACATTCTTTATTACATAAAGTGGACTTTTTTTTTTTGGGCCTGGAAGAGGAGGTAATCTTGAATAAATAAGTTTCTTGTTCTTGGTATTTAGATGAACTGAATGACTGTTAAATCTTCACTTTTATTTTATAGATCAACTTCTACAAGGGTAGCAAATGGTTTCGGTTTGTTTGTTTTTGTTTTTTAAATAAAATAGGCACTTCTACTGACAATGCTAAGAAAAGGCAAAGATTAGGATAGTCAGACAAAACATGGGAGCCTTAAATAAATAAATTTCAGATAAATAAGGAATAATGTCTTAGTGTACACAAGTCCCATGCAACATATAGTGGATAAAGAAATAATAGTATATCACTACAATTGACTACCATTCAGCAATGAGAATTAAAAAACTGCAGCTAAATGCAACCACAAGGATGAACTTCAGAAACATAATATTGAAGGAAGGCAATAGTTACAAAGACTACATACTATATCATTTCATTTTTATGAGGTTTAAAAGCAATAGGAGAAACCAAGATGGCTGCATAAGTAAACACCTAAATGGCTGCCTTGCACAACAATTTCAAAACTACAACTAAAAGACAAAACAGACATCATCTAGAACCACAGGAAAGCTGGCTGAGTGGAAATTCTACAACTAGAAAGAAAGAGAAAAACACACTGAGAATTACAGGAGCTGAGGAGGCCAGAGGTATGGAGGTACGGGTGTGGAGAGGGCTGGCAACTGAGAACGTGGCTGGCTTTTTCAATAGAGAGAGAGACAAAAGCTCCTGACCTCTCTGAAATCCAGTTCTAGGTGAGATTCTGGGGACCCAGACTCATATGGGGAGAAATTGGACTGTCTGGCAGCAGGCAAAACTCGAGGTGCTTGCAGTGATTACCTCGGGACACTGAGACCCCGGGGGCCTCTTAGGGCAGGGCTAATGGGAAACCATAGTTGTTTGCTCCACCCTGAGACTCCACCCCATCCAAGCTGAGCACAGAGGCTTTTGAAATTTTGCAAGTCTTGTCTCATAAGGCTGTTTCCAGCACAGACATTCTTCCGGTGTAGACACAGCTAATCCTCACAGCCAACTGGATTGGAGGTCAATTCCCCCCAGTGATACTAACAACAATCAAGACTTAACTACAACAAGGTTATACACACAGTCCACAAAGGTTGTACCAAGAGAGTCCACTTCAGGTAACTGGGGAGGTGGAGCTACTGGACCATATAGGACACCTAGCACACAAAGCTACTCTACCAATTCAGGGAAGCAGCCAAAATGCAGAAACAAACAGATCACAAACGAAAGAAATGGAGGAAAACAAATGACTGGATATAAGGTTCAAAACCAAGGTTATAAGGTTTTTCAAGAATTTCCTAGGAAAGGTCGATAATTTAGTGAGACCCTCGAGGATATGAAACAGGACCAAGTAGAAATTAAACATACACTGACTGAAATAAATATTATACAGAGACCTAACAGCAGACTAGAGGACGTAAGAATGAAGTCAAAAATTTGAAATACAAAGAAGCAGAAAACACTCAACTGAAAAAGCAAAAAGAGAAAGAATCCAAAAATGTGAAGATAGTGTAATGAGCCTCTGGGACAACTTCAAGTGTACCAACATCAGAATTGTGGGGGTGCCAAAAGAAGAGACAGAGCAAGATACTGAAAACCTACTTGAAGAAATAATGACTGAAAACTTCCCCCTCCTGGTGAAAGAAATAGACTTACAAGTACAGGAAGCACACAGAACCCCAAACAAAAAGAATCCAAAGAGGACCACACC
>PVJN01025860.1:0-29601 GCA_004026805.1 Lasiurus borealis | reverse complement strand
TTCTTTCTGTTTTTAGGAAATTTAATTAGCTTTTCTTATTCTAAATCCTTGAAATGAATACTTAGCTTGTTTATTTTCAGATCTATCCTACACAAATATATAAACTTAAGGCTACAAACTTTAAAGAGGGCTTTTAACCACACCTTACCAATCTGTTTTATTAGTAGCAGTAATACCTCTGTAGCTCTATGTGATAAGCCTATTTTCTTATAATTTACTTTAAAATAATATTAGATGTACTTTTATTTACACCCATATAAGCTTCCAAAATATTTCTTTTATTTTAAGCTATATGAATGTTTTAATTTGATATTAAGGAGGAGGGACTTTCAGCTTCCTGTTTTCTAGAGGACAGATGAAAATGTTATGCATACACATCTACACCTTTGCTTCAATCCCACCTTCAGTCCTCATGCTCCCTCTCAAATCCCATCAGCTCCTGGAGTTCTTCCTTAGCAAGGCTCTCCAATTGTCCCCTCTCTGAACCCTTGTAGGATTTGATACCCATTTTACTCATTTTGACTCTTGATAATAGCTGTCCTATAGTGTTATTGTTTCAAGTGTGTACCAGAATAGTTGCAGTCTCTCTGAAAAGAGGTGATATTCTATTTTACTCCACTCTTTATTTGTAATTCTCAATTAGCCTATTGCCATAAGCATACACCCTATATTTACATCTATTTCCAAGATCTTTACCTTTATTTTGCCTCCCCCTCAGCATATTGCATTGTACTCGGCAGGTGACTCACCATCATGATAGACAGAGGAAGAGCAGGTGTATTTGTGAAGGGGTATCTGCCCACATACTCTCCGCACTTGCTTTTCCTGTGCACGCAGCAGCTTCTTGCTTATTGTCTGGGGCTGAGCATGCTGGGCCTGTTTGCAGGACACCATGGTGCTAGGGATTGTCTCAGTGACAAATTAAGGTTGACCCAGCCTCCTCTTCTCTCAGGTGGGACAACTCTGGGGTGTGCTCTACTCTGTCTCCCAGGAGTCTTCTGCAGACTGAGCCCCTTACCCACAGAGGTAATCTACTAATGATACACCCTCTATTATGTTCTGTCACTTCCCTGTCTCACGTCCCCATTCTAAATCCTTTTCGTTATCACTTCCCAAACTAACTACTTAAAATGAAATCCTTGCCTCAGAGTCTGCTTCTCCGAAGATACAACCCCAGACCATTTGTTGGCCTTTCTGTCTTTCTAAATGGATCATTCCTCATTCAGAGATTAACGAAGGTTTAAAACCAAATCCCAACTACAATTTATTCAAACTAATAGCAACAAGGGTTTTTGATATAATTCTTGAAATGAACTTGCACAGTTGGCAATACCAGACCTAAGCCCAAGACAGCTGCCCAAGGTCCTGATGGTATTGCCATCACTCACAGGGTGTGTTTCCAAAAGGAGAGTTACTCTGCTTCTTCGGGCCTCGGGATTCTAATGTAGACATGGAAGTAATGTCCGGTGCCACTAACTTTGCCTTGTTAATCTGGGAAACAAAGAAGAGACTGGGAACAAGCTTTATGAACTGAGAATTACAATTAAATAGAATATCACCTCTTTTCAGAGGAACTGCAACTATTCTGGTAATGTTTAGAAAACTAATCACATGAAAGAAAAAGAGGATGAAGGAAGGAAAGAACAAACTCGCCTGAAAATATGTTATATTCTAATATTTTTTTCTATGACAGTGAGGCATAAGCTCAATTTGTGAATTGGTTAGCCAAATGCGTTATTTTGTTGAGAAGCAAATGAGCTAGAAAGGGAGACTGAGAAAGACTTACTGTGTTGCTTGCCCTACAGTTTTGGGCCAGAAGAGGGCGACGTCCATGATGTATGTATTGTGCCTGATGGATACACAGGGGAGCTTTAAATATTTGCCAAGATGTTTATCTATTTCTTTATAAATTCAGAACTTGCCTAATTACCCCAGCCATAAAACTGAATTGTCAGTGGTAACAGACAACTTATAAAATGCCAGTATTTTCCTTTAGAAATTACTCAGAAAACAAAATAGTTACTCGCCAAAAAATAAATTAGCTTACGCTGGCACATTTGCAGGCTAGGAGCTCAAGACTAGAAATAAAGAGCCCCATAAGAGTATGAAGAAAAATATCAAATTATAAAATGTTAGAAGCTGAAGCAACCTTGCTGGTCAGCTTGTTTTGTACACACCCTTTACGGGTGAGAAAGTTGATACCTAAAGAGCTTAGATGCCTCATATCACAATGGCTTATCTGTACCATCATCTCAGAAATCTATCACCTTAATAACTCAGATTACACTCTAACTCATTTTTAACCTCCACAATTCTGACAATATTGCTATTATTCCAACTAAGAGGAAAATTGTACTCAAAGAGTTGGTTCACTTTCGCCATGTTCACACAGCAATTAAGCAGATATATGCCTTAAATAAAGCTATTTTGTCTCCAATATCTGTGCTCTTTTGAGTCCATATCCCCTTCCCCCATCCTGTTTTTGTTTTTTTCCAAGGTAGGGAGAGGACAGGGTGGTATTTGGCCCTAAAGGAACACAGTCACTAAAATATGACCTTTATTTTTAACAGACCATCACTTACAGTTTACAGGAAAACCAGAGAAATTAAAGTGTCAATCTCAAGGTATTTGGAGTGTGGATGGATGGACGGGTGACTGAATGAGTAAGCAAACAAACAAGGAAGGTTAGAAGAAGGAATGAATGGTGGGCTTTACAGTACAATATGAGTTGCCTGCAGTTGCCATAAATGTCCACAAGATGTCACTACCTTACACCACTTCAGAAAAACCATCTACATTCAAATTAATTTTAGATCTCTGGACTGAGATATGATTTATCACTTATAATTGAAATAGGCTTGCATATTTCTGTCTTATAGCTGCTGCCTTGTTTCCTCTTAAATATATTTCAAGATATCCTGCAAGACATAGACTTTAAATAAGGCATGAAAGTTAATGCTTTAATTCTGGAAAACATTAAACAAAAAGTTACCCAGGCGAGGGTTTCCCAGGTGCTCAGCAAAAACAGAGACAGCGCTAGAGACCTGCACTAAGCCCTTAACCTGCTCAGTCGCAAAGCTCCTCTCAGCACCTTTTTGTGATTCTCCCTCCCTACCTGCTTCAGCTGCTCAGGAAACAGTGATTCAACAACATCTAAAAGGCAGCCCATGGGGTTTGCCTTGTGCTTTCTTCTTGAACTGTTTCTCAAACCTCTCCTCACCAGGACTGAAGTTCAAGGGGCAGTGGTGAGTTTATGTGTGTTTTGTATGTGTTTAATATATATACATAACATACATAACTCGGTTCAGAGTGCTCGTCTGCTTATTGTTTTTTTCTGTTTTCGCTTCTGTTTTGTTTTTTTCATGCATAATTAGAATCCAGTTTGCAAATGATTATTTCAAGCCTTTGCAAGTTTTATAAACACCAAAATAATATTATCCAGGCTCAGTATTTCAGCTTCTGCTTTATCTAACATTGACAAACCTTAAATTTATTTTAATTTAAATACTTTATTCATATGAGTGCAACTAAAGCAAAATATGCTTGTCTGTGGCAGATTTGTAAAGGCCCCAGAAAGTTTTAAGGTTTTAGGTGCTTTATTAGTGCTCTCTGATGAAATTCTTTCTCTTCATTATTTTTTTTTAATTGACGTTGGGGTAAATAATCTTCATTAATGTCAATTCAATTCTGGTGAGAAGACAGTGCACTCATTCTGTTATGAAAAGAGGTTCTTGGTATATTTCAAATCACTCAGCTTTATAGACCAAAAGAGCTGTTTTGCTAAAAGGTTCATATATCCTACATACAAACACAACCTGCTCACCGAGAGACTAAGTGAAGTCTTAGCAGGTGGTGGGTCAATGGCTCGGAGAAGCAGACCTCAGCCTCCATTTCCTGATGCATTGTGAGGTATGCCACCATCATTTCTTACTGATAATAATGTTAAAAGCTAGAGCTAGCAATTGATTTACCTTTAAGACAGTTAAATAAATTACTAGACCATGTTCATATCAACCCCCATTATGGGCTCACTGGTTTTCATTCCGTGATGCACTCACTGGAGCAGAAAAGAAAGCGATGGAAGATTTCATGCCAGTGAGGACATGCTCCCACTGTGAAGTTAAATAAGAAATATAATTCTGAACTTGTAAGAAGCATTAGAATTTTGTGAAAATAAGTACCTATAAAAAGAACAACTACGAAAATACTTTAAACTACAAAACAAAAATTAAAACTATGATAAAATGTTAATAGACATGAGGATTGTTAATACCGAATTCATCTCATTAATTACTTTAATTTTCTAGAAGGCATTTTTTAATGAAGCAATAGCCAATGTCCAACAATGAGGGGATGTTTTTCAAAACAATGGCACATTCATTCACAGACAGTTATGCAGCCATTTAAAAACAACTTTTAGGAAGTTTATAGAATAATATGAAGAAATGCTTATGATATTTCCAAAAAGCCAGTGCAGGGGACAGACTTTCTCAGAAAGGCTGTATACAGAGAAGATAATGGCTGCTGCCTCCAGGGATGGGAACAAGGAGAGCTGAGGACAGACCTCAGAGGGAGAATTGCTTTTCCATGTATATTTTTTACATTAATTAGATTGTCAAATACAATAGTCTGGCAATGCCAAGTCTGATGGGACCTTAATCTATTACAATTTTGGGTCATTAGTGGTTCTATTAGACTATGTAGTATTTCATAGCCTGTATGAACAAGGCTTTATTTATCCATTCCCTGTGGACAGCAGAGAACAACTGTACATTGCAGGGCAATGGATGGAGGACAGTGTCACCTACACAAGCTGAAATCACTTCTTCATACCACAACCCTGCAATTCCACTCCCCCATGTGCACCCTATCACCCAACATGGCCCAGAGAAGTACAAAAGGGTGTTTACTGAAGCCAGTTTATTACCATGGAATCAGTCAGAACCACCTGAAAGTCAGGTGTGAGCTGAAGGATATCCTCCCAAAATGCTTATGTTGAAGTCTTTCCTCAGAATGTGACTCTACTTGGAAATAGGGTCTTAAAGAGGTAATTAGGTTAAATAAAATCATTGGGGTGGGTCCTAATCTGATATGATTGGCGTCCTTACAAGAAGAGGAGTTTAGAACACAGACATGTACAAAAGGACAACCATGTGATAACAGAGAGCAGACAGCCAATCATAACCAAGGATAGAGACCTCGGCAGAAGCCAACCCTGCCAACACCTGGACCTTGGATTTCCAGCCTCCGTAACTGAGACAATCCATTTCTGTTGTTTAAACCACCCCCCAACCCCCGTCTGTGATACGTGGTTATGGCACCCCAAGTAGATGAATGCAAAGTCCATCAGCAGGAAATAGATAAATAAAGCTGTGATCATACAGGCTGTGAAATACTACATAGTCTTTAACAGAACCACTAATGACCCAAAGTTTTAAAAGATTAAGGTCCCAGCAACATGGAGTCCAGTGAGGACTCAAGCCTGCCAAGCACACCCCACCGGAATCCAAGGGACCAGAAGAGCTAGATTGAGCTCCATGTTCAAGAAGAAGCCTGGACGCTATAGCATAAGAAAATATGCAGCCTTTGGTCATTACTAGGGCCAATTGATAGGGCTTCTCTTTAAATGCAGGGGCCAGAACCCCAAATCCATCCTGCCTTTTCATGATGCTCCCTCTCCCTCACCTCAGAGAAATAATCCTGCTGGAGTAAATGGAATTCATTCACTCACTTATTTCTTCAACCCACGCTGACTCTAGTACCTCTCTGAGTGAGGGCCTCACCAGGTATGAAGATATAAACACAACCTACCATTATCAGATAGATGGCCTGAATGGAGGGAGAAATAAAATCAAGTCACTCAGGACCCAAGGTGTTGGGGGTCTGTGAGCAGAATCCAGAGGAGAAAACTGCATCTTGTACACTATATTTTCTCTGCTGGACAGACCTGTGTTTTCTGCTTTGGGTAGGTTTTTCAGGCAGTGGCCATTAAAACTACAAAAGGCACAGAGTGGCAAGTGCCCCCAAGCTGCTGGGGCAAGGGCCTGAGTGGGGCAGCCACACTGACGGGGGGAAGGGCAGGAACAGGCTTGTTAAGGTGGAAAGGGAAGGAGGTGGGTTTATACTGTAGACATAGGAGCCAACAGAAGATTTTATGGAGAGGACTGGCCCAATGGGCTCCCCAGGAAGAATGACTGGAGGGAGAAGGGACTGGGGAGCAGGAGAAAGCTCGGCCTAGCCTGGGGCCTTTCCAGGCCAGCACACAGAGACAGTTGCAATGTGGGGCTGCAGCTGGCAGTGCTGACAGATCATTCTGCCTGTGAGACACAAGATAATAGACAGAAAGAAGGCCCGGAATGAATGGACCATTGTAGCTCGCAACCCCACAGACCGTGTATATTTTAATGTCAAATGTGCTTATTCTGTATGAACTTTCTTTGGAAACAAAAGGGGCCATTTGATCCTCAGGGTGGTGTGATCCAGAAAAGCACAGAGAAAGTCCTGCCCTGACCAGAAAAGTGCTCCCCATCTGCCTCCGCTGGTCGGCTCAGCAGTTCTGGGAAAACTGTGAGGGGGGCCTACAAGCTGACATAATGCACGAGGAGGCCAGCTGGTACCTAGGGCACACAGACGTCCAGTCTGCTGAAACATAACCAAACGCTCACTTGGACTCTCCACCCCAGACCTTAGAGAGGACGCTCATCTGAGAAAAGGCCATTGAAGATTTAGATGGTTCCTTTTTGTCCCACTTGCCCCTGTCGTGGTTCCCCCTGCTGGCTGTTTGTGAGACAGGAAGAGGCTTGCCTCAGTGAGAATTACACTTTTCTGGGTAATTCACTTCTACCCTCAACCCTGCCACAGAAGAGTTTTGTGATGCTTGGGGCAAGTCATTAAACTCCCGGGCCTCCGGTTCCTCAGATATAAAATAAATGAGACTAAGCCAGTAGTTCACAAACCTGGCTGCACATCAGAATCATATGGGAATGAGTTAAGTATATGGATTCCTCCACATAACTCCAGGCCAACTGAGTCAGAAATGGGATTCTGGGGTCTGTGTCTAACCAAATATCTGGTAAGGCATCTGTAAGATGTCACTACATTTAGAAAATCAAATAGAAAACATAGCACCATCCCGAACCATATGACCCGAATTTTGGCCAATATTTGGGGGCGGGAGGAGGGCATCTCACCCGAGGCTTAGATTACTACAGAATATATCTTGCCCCAGCCTATAGTGTCTACTGCATTCTCTGTCTCTCTGCCCAGCAATGGCAAACTGGAACCAAGTGCACCCTGCCTTAAGGTTAAAAGTGTCGCAGGAACCGGTTTGGCTCCGTGGATAGAGTGGCGGCCTGCGGACTGAAAGGTTCCAGGTTCGATTCCGTTGGGGGGCATGTACCTTGGTTGCGGGCACATCTCCAGTGTGGGGCATGCAGGAGGCAGCTGATAGATGTCTCTCTCTCATCGATGTTTCTGACTTTCTATCCTTCTCCATTCCTGTCTGTAAAAAATCAATAAAATATATTTAAAAAAAAAAAAAGGTTAAAAGTGTCAGTAGCCATGGTAGCAAGAGAGGGAGATTCCCTAATGCCCAACAGTTCTATGACTTCCTATTCCTTAATATTTTTTTAATTTTTTAAATTACAGTTGACATACAGTATTATTTTAGTATCAGGTATATAATACCTGTTAGACATTTGTATAACTTATAAAGTGATCACCCCAATAAGTCACCCCTTCTGGCATCATAAATAATTATTACAGTATTATTGACTTCATTCTCTATGTTGTACTTTATATCCCCATGACTTTTTTAGGGGGATAATTTGTACTTCTTAATCCTTTCACTTTTTTCACTCAGCCTCCCAGAGCCCTTTCCATCTGCCAACCAACAATTTCTTCTCTTTATGAGTCTGTTTCTATTTTAGTTGTCATTTCTTTTGTTTTTAGATTCCATATATATGTAAAATCATATGATATCCATCTTTGTCTGAATTACTAGTATTTCACTTAGTATGATACCTCTAGGTCCATCCATGTCACAAATGGCAAGATTTTATTCTTTTATATGGCTGAGTAATACTGTATTATGTATTTGTACCACATCTTTATCCCATTCATCTATCAGTAGACCCTTACATTGCTACCATATCTTGTCTAATGTAAACAATGCTACAATGAATATAGAGATACACATATCATTTTGAGTTACTGTTTTTAGTTTTGTTTTGTTTTTTCAGGTAAATAACCAGAAGTGGAATTATTGGGTTGTTCTGAAGTTACTGTTTTTAATTTTTTGAGATATTGCCATATTAATTTTCACAGTGGCTGCATCAATTTACAATTCCACCAGCAGTGCATCAGGATTCCCTTTTCTCCACATCTTCAAATAACCCCAATATTTGTTATTTGTTGATTTATTGATGATAGTTATTTGTTATAACAGGTGTGAAATGATACCTCATGGTTTTAATTTGCATTTCCCTTATGATTAGATGTTGAGCATCTTTTTTCTGTTTTAAGTCAGTACCAGCCTAGTAATGTAGTTTGATATCAGGTAGCATGATAAGAAAACTTTGTTCTTTCTCAAAATTGCTTTGAGTATTTGGGGTCATTTGTGGTTTCAGTAAATTTTAGGCTCATTTGTTCTAGATCAGTGAACAAAGCCATCAGAATCTTAATAGGGATTGAATTGAACCTGTAGATTCCTTTAAGTATTATGTACATTTTAATGATATTCTTATCAATGAGCACAATATAGCCTTCAT
The DNA here is from genome assembly GCA_004026805.1 of Lasiurus borealis. Classification (NCBI taxonomy): domain Eukaryota; kingdom Metazoa; phylum Chordata; class Mammalia; order Chiroptera; family Vespertilionidae; genus Lasiurus; species Lasiurus borealis. The sequence goes on along the minus strand of PVJN01025860.1, from coordinate 20,833 downwards.
TTATTTGTATTTTCTTCATTTTCTTTCTTCAATGTTTTATAGTTTTCTGAGTACAGGTCTTTAAATTCCTTGGTTAAATTTATTCCTAGACATTTTATTCTTTGTTCCTGCAATTATACCTGGAATTGTTTCTTAAATTCTCTGATAGTTTGTTACCCTATCTAATAAAAGAGAAACGTGCAAATTGACCATACCTCAACTACACCAGCCAGCCAATCAGGAGCAAGTATGCAAATTAACCCAGCAAATATGGTGGCAGCCACAGAGCTGAAGAGGCAGGAGGCTTGGGTTGCCCCTAGTGATGGAAGAAGCCAAGCTTTCTGCCCACCCTAGCCTGCTCTGGCCTCTGCTCAATGCTACAAAGTTTCAACTATAGAAGATAAATAAATCCCAACAAAAATGGCAGCAGCCACAGAGCTGGAGCCAGCTGGAGGCTTAGGTTGTGCCTGGAAATGGAGGAAGCCAAGCTTCCCACCCACCCTGAGGAGCCCTGGCCTCCACTCAAGGCTACAAAGTTTCAATTATACAAGATAAGTAAATACCACATACCAGGGCCTCCACTTGGGTCGCTGTGGGCATGGCTGGCCTGCAAACCACCACAGGCCCCTCATCCAGGCTGCCCCATGCCCCAAGGGAACCCCCACCCTGACCCAGGACACCCTTCAGGGCAAACCAGCTGGTCCCCACCCATGCACCAGGCCTCTATCCTATCTAATAAAAGAATAACATGCAAATTGATCATCACTCCAACATACAAGATGGCTGCCCCCATGTGGACACAAGATGGCTGTGATAAGATGGCCAGCAGGAGAGGGCAGTTGGGAGGGATCAGCTGGCAGAGGAGGGCAATTGGGGGGTGACTGCCTGCAGGGAAGGGCAGTTTGGGGTGGGGGGACCCAGGCCTGCTGCAGGAGAGCAGTTGGGAGGGAACAGGCCTTCAGGGGAGGGCAGTTGGGGGGAACCAGTCTTCAGGTAAGGGCAGTTAGGGTTGACCAAGCAGGTAGAAGAGGGCAGATAGGGGCAATCAGGCTGGCAAGGAAGCACTTAGGCATCAATCACACTGTCAGGGAAGTGGTTAGGAGGTGATCAGGCTGGCAGGCAGAAGTAGTTAGGGACAATCAGGAAGACAGGCAGGTGCGCCATTGGGAGCCAGCAGTCCTGGATTGTGAGATATCCCTCAAGGGGCCCCAGATTGGAGACGGTGCAGGCTGGGCTGAAGGATAAGCCCCCCATGTACTAATTCTGTGCACCAGGCCTCTAGTCTATAATAATAAAAGGGTAATATGCTAATAGAATGGACATCATTCCAGTGTCATTCTGGACACCCTTTTGGACAAAGCAGGGGCCAGAGGGGACCTAGCCCAAGTCCTGGGTGCCTGTAGGCGGCTGGAGGGAAGCCATCCCAGTTGCAGGGTGCCAAAGGAAAGCTGGTGCTGGCTGCTGGGGAAGGAAGGCCTACTCTTGCATGAATTTCATGTAACGGACCTCTAGTTGATGTATAAAATGCAACCAATTTCTAATATTAATTTTGTATTCTTCTACTTTACTGCATTCATTTATTCAAATAGTTTTTGGTGGAATCTTTAGGGTTCTCTATAGATAGCATCATCTCATCTGCAAATAATGACAGTTTTGTTTCTTCCTTTCCAATCCAGATGGCTTTTCTTTCTTTTTCTACTATGATTGCTGTGGCTGGGACTTCCAGTACTATGTTAAGTAAAAGTGGTAAAGATGAGCATCCTTTTCTTGTTCTTGATCTTAAAAGTAAAAGCTTTCATCTTTTCACCATTGAGTATGATGTTAGCTATAAGTTTGTCATATATGGCCTTCATTATGTTAAGGTATGTTCCTTCTATCCTTTTGCTGAGAGTTTTTATCATGAATAGATGCTGGATTTAATCAAATGCCCTGTCTCCTCATTTTGTCCAACTCCCTGTGCTTGTTTCTATGTGTGAGGTATATCAGCTACATCCCCCAGCCTTCGCAGAACGACCTCATGTCACCACTCCATCCATCTCCCTGGCCCCCTGAGCTGGGTGCTCCAGGAGTATCCTTTGTGTGGGTAGTGTGTGTCTTCCTGTTGTAGCTAAGCTTCCCATGGGCATGCCAGTGGGTGGGACTGACCTTTAGGCTACCTGCCTGTAAAGGCTGGCCTAGCGCACAAGCTGTGGTATGGACCCTGAGCCACAGAGGGAGGAGTCACTTTAGTGGAATCTGATGCCAGAGGAATCTGCTCCTCAGGTGTGTCGTTTGTGGAGCTGGTTGGGTGGTTCTCTGGTGTGGTATGAAGCTACCAGGTGTATTGATTCTGGAGCCTCTTGAAAGGGACTCTGATGCAAGCCAGTGTTGGCCACCATGTGTGCCCAGCTTGGAGCCACCTGGTTAGAGCTACAAGGTGATTTCAGGTTGGTTGCTGCGTGTGCTGAGCTGGAAGGCACTTGAGAGAAGCCACGCTGAGAACTGAGGCCAGCTGCCACCAGTGCTGGCCTGCGATCTTTGGTGGGCACCACGAGGTGAGCCGCGGACAGCTGCCACATGTGCCAGGCTTGTGACCACTTAATTGAAGCCACCTTCCAAGCCAACACTGACCACAGCTTGGACAGGCATGGGGCTACCTGATGTATATTACAATGCTAATTGAGACTGGTTGCCGCTGGCACTGGCTTGGGGCCACTTAGCCAGAGGTACAGGCCACCCTGAGGTCACCCCTGCTTGTGTGGGGTTTGTGGACCTTTAAGGGGTTTTGGGAAAGTCCTCAGAGGAAGCCAAGGCAGGCTGTTTGAGTGGCAACTGATACTGATATGTTGCCAGGTCAGCATCCAATTTCAGGTCAAGGGCAGGCTTAACTCTAAAAGTACTGGACATGAGTCCTGGGCACGAGGCTGAGGAGCACAGTGTTGCTCCCTGGGTAACTGCAGACCTCATGAGACAGTAGTGAACTTACGGGAAAACAAGGATGTGCCCATCAGTCACTGTAAATCTGATGCTAGGGCTCTCCAGGCACCCCTACAGCACACGCTCTGGATCATGCCTTTTCTGATCTCACTGTGAGCACTTCCATGGCACAGAACGAGCCTTTAGCATCTTGACCTGCACTGTCTATCAGCGTGCCAGGTCTATACCAGCCATGGCAACATTTAAGAAGTAAGCAGATGCATTCATTAATGATACGGACCAGGGCAGTTCTGAATATGTAAATGGACTAGCTGAGTGGCTATTTCATATATTGTGCTTTCACAATTCCCTGACAAACACAAGCCTTTCTTTCCCAAACTAATTCTGAAAAGCAGAAATGATTCCCAGTACAAAAATGACTCCAGCAAAACTGTCAAGTGCAGTGAGGCATTAAACTAATTCATTCAGCCCCTCATTCATCAGCAAACACTCACTGAATCTTCATTAGAGCCAAGCATTATGCCAAGGATAGAGACAAGAAGGGAAATAAGATGTGATCCCTCAAAGGGCTGGCATCAATCAAGTTTTAAAAATGTTCCTATGTGGTCCCAATATGCATCCGAGAGAAGGGCTGCCAGGGAAGGCTGCTGCTCACCTCGGAGTGGGCACAGTACTGGGGGTACAACCCCCATCTGGACACCACCCACCAGCTCCTCTCCCACCTCCCTTGTCCTCACTTCACCAGAATCTCAGAATCTCAGGCTGAATTATTTATTGCTTTTCACATCTATCAAATAATGTTTCTATGCTCTATGCTTACCTTAAGCAAGAAAAAAAAAAAAAACACAAGACAAAAAGAAACACAAGAACATAAAACACTAAAATAAAATATTGTAAAATTAGCTTTTTCAAAAACAGAACTAAAACTTCATTTCTTTCAAACTGAAATCTCAATAAATACATATTTATTAAATGATTACTTTCTGTAGGACAGCTTAGATTTCTAAGGCAATAAAAACAGCCCCAACCTTCTATCTGCATTCACTTATTTATCAAACTTTGATTCTAAATGAAAATGATTTTCTATGGGTAAATGCTCTCAGTAAGGGGAAAGGTGCTAATCACTTTTCTACATGTTCTCCCTTTAGGACTGAAAAAAGCCTCCCAATAAGAAAAGCGTGCCTGTGTCAGGCCCAGGAGTAAGTCTGACATTCAGCTTCGAGAAGCCCAGATTCCACATGCCTGGCTTCCACTCCATTCCATAAAGAATATCTGACTCTGGGTGCTCGCCAGGGGAACCAAAAGTCCCCATCTTCCCAGGACTGAGGGGCCAACCGAGTCCCTGGCAAAGCAGGAGGGCTGATCACTCCCGTGGTCACCTCTGCTCTCACTACCCAAGTTCTCCTCTCAGAACTGAAGATGCTTAAATTCCGTGAAACCTGGTCACAAATCCTTCTGCGAGTTCACAGGCTGCACTGTAATATGGACTATTCCATCCACTTCATGCCAGTGGGGACAGATGCTGTTTTTGCTGGTGTACAAGCGATGTATTTTTGGTCTTACACCTAAAATATTCCTGTTGGAGATAGATCCTGACAGATCTGGGGCACATATACCACCACCCCTTCCCCACTCTCTAATATCCCTCCTGAGATAACAAAGTAGGGTTGCCCCAACATTTCCTGGTAAAATTGGGGTGAGCCTAATACTCTGGCCCAAATGTGCTACTTCTTAACTGCCACTGTTTCACACAGGAAGTGGAATTCATGTGCCAGTCCTCTCCCCCAGCATCAGGGCTGTAGAAGCTCTTCAGGGACAAGCACGTTGCTTCATACTTTCCTACCCTAAGAGAAGTACCAGCCCAACACCCACCCCAGCTGTCCACTTTCCTGGGACCTCTGTGGGCCCCTGCTCTCAGCTCTACCACTAACTGTGACCCTGGAGGCAGCCAGCAAACACCTCCCTGATTCTGCTTCCTCACCTGTCAATCAGGCGTGCATGGCCTGCAAAGTCGGCAAACGAAGGTCGGAAATCACACCAAAACCCAAAACCACCCACGTGCCTGACAGAGAGGACACGCTGAACATGTGATAACCTCACGTTTTCAACAAGTGAAACCTTACTTTTGCTGTGTGCATGTGCTAAAACTTCAGAATATCCAGTCTCTACTGATACAAACAAAAAGCAGTTCTCTCTTCAGAAACATTTCCTTAATATAACAGTCTTTATTCAGTTGCAAACTAATTTTTTGCCATCTGATTTGAACAAATTCTTTCCTCCCACGGCATTTGATTGAGGGTACAGCATTGTAGCATATAATTTATTATCATCATCATTGTTTTCCACAACATTTTATACCCTGTTTCGTTCTCCATGTATATAATATTACCCAACAGAAATCCGCAGAAGGAGCCACGGAACATTCATAACAAAGAGAGAACACTGTCTCTGTTTTTGCTTTCCTTTAGGAAAGTTCAACTAATACAAAGTCAGATTGAATCAGCTCTGAAAGGAAACAGGACAGTCAGCCCCTGGCAGCCATGACTATGAACACCTCCATGAAATGAGGGGAGAAAAGAGCAAAACATCAGCTTCTCAAGAAACGTCTATGTACCTTTAAATTCCTCTTTTAAACCACTATTTCTTTTGAAGACATTCTTCTGGCTTCCAGGCTGTGAACTCAGGGCTGATTCTTCAGCACTGCCCTTGGGCAAGCAGTGGCGCCTGTGAAATGGAAGGAGACCTGGGACAGCAGCCCCTCCGAGCTCCTGGTGGACGTGTCCAGGTGGCTTTCTGATTTACAATCTTGGCTCAATTCAGAAGAGAAACGGGAAGAGAGACATCCCTGGGGAAAGGTGCAACCTATGTCAGAGCAAGGCTGGCTTTTGGTCCATTCAAGTGTTCAGGTAGCGCTCCTGGTTCGTACAGTTTTCAGTACCTGAAAAACAGCCTCTGCTATCTTGCTCCTCCGTGATCTTCGAGCATAGTTATTGTGTTTCAAACAGTCATGTCGTAAGTCAAAGGGTTTGGGGTTTCTCAAGGAAGAACTCTATATGGGATGCTCTGGTTTGATAACCCTATGAAAGTCTCAGCAGTCACCTGCTACTGTCTGGAGCAGATGTTCAGATCCCAGTGTCCACATATCAGGGGCTGGAATTCATACCAGAAAAGCAAATACCCAGCAGCCCCTACGGACTATTGCCGCAACTCTGGCCCATTCACCACTCAAATGTTCTATAAAATATTAAAACAGATTAACTGGACGTGGCGGATTTAGCGGTACAAAAACGGTTTATAAAAATACTCCCTGATCTTTTATTAAAAAAAAAAAAAAGATGCCTGTAAACATCGCCTCCAAGTCACAGAATAACCCTGGAACCTTGCATCTCATTTTCCAATGTTTTGCAGTTTTCCATTTCCAGCTTTCCTTGGAGATATCAGTCTGTTTTTTTCCTGTTAACGGAGTTCTGAGGCTGCCTTTGAATATGAGCTTGTGGTCTGATTGGCAAGAACAGTATTATCAGGAGACTTACGATGTGTAAATAGAAGTACATGGACCTAGAAATAAACACACACAAGAGTTATATTTTAAACAAGGACACACATGGGAAACACCATATGAACAGGATTGCATCACCTGCCCAGTGAAGACGAGGTACTGCTTTCTGTGGAGGGGGCATGTTTTAACTCAGGCTCATCTTGGTCCACCCCAGGATACTGCCTGTGGTAGAGATAAGGACAGGGATGGACTGGAACTAAAAAGCAGGCAGAGCAAAGCAAGCAGCCCATCTATGAATAGGGCTGTTTATGATGTCTGGTCAATGTACTAAGATTCAGAGAATAAACCCAACAAGAGCCAGAACTCTAAGTAGACAGATGCACAGAAACAAATTCAAACTCTATACTATTGGTTCCCCACACACCAAGGCAACTGACACTTTAGCCAACGCGCTCTACTCAAGGGCACAGAGTTCTTCTCGGGTATATTAGGAGCCAGGAGAATCCAAACTTTCACCCAAACATATAAAAAACAAGTTTTGCTTGTGATGCAGGGATGTGCAGGTGGTAGCCGATCCATGATTCTCTCTCATCACTGATGTTTCTATCTCTCTCGCCCTCTCCCTGACACTTTGAAATCAACAAAAATATTTTTAAAAAGAGTATTTGAGTTTAAACAAGTAGGTTTATTCTAGTTCTGTAAAAAATGCCATTGGTACTTTGCTAGAATTTGCATTACATCTATCAATTGCTTTGAATGGTATGGACATTGTAAAGACTGTTAATCCTTATGGTATATCGCTTCCATTTACTTGTATCTTCTTCAGTGTCCTATAGTTTTCCTAGGTATTTTTTATGTAATTATAAATGGGATTGTTTCCTTAATTTTTCCTTCTAATAGTTCATTATTGGTGTATAAAAATGCAACCAATTTCTAAATATTAATTTTGTATCCTACCACTTTACTAAATTCTTGTATCAGTTCTAGTTTTGATTTGTGTGTGTGTGTGTGTGTGTGTGTGTGTGTGTGTGAAAGTTTAGAGTTCTCTATATATACAGAATGGGGCAAACATAAGTTTATAGTTATGAGTACACAAAGTTGATTCTTGTAATGTTTATAAATTATTATATTACTTTCTTTTTTTTTCCTCCATTGTTTTCCATAAAGATTGGGGGAAAGAGAGGGAGGGGGGAGAGGTAGAAACATCAATGTGAGAGAGACACATTGCTTTGTTGCCTCCTACATACACCACAACCAGGAAGGAGAGCAAACCTGCAATCCTGGTAAATGCCCTTGACCGGGAATCAAACCCATGACCCTTCGGTGCACACTAGCAAGGGAGAATTATTGTATGATTTTCCATAAAAACATCTGTAAACCTACTTTTGTCCCACCCTATAGTATCATGTCATATGCATACAACAACGGTTTTAGTTATTCCTTTCCAATTTGGATGCCTTTCATTTCTTTTTTTCTTGTCTGACTGATGTGGCTAGGACTTCTAATACTATGTTGAATGCCTTTGTTCTGGGATTTTTATGGTGGCAAAAGTGGGTATCCTTATCTTGTTCCTGATCTTAAAAGCTTTCAGCTTTTCACCACTGAATATGATATTAGCTGTGGATTTGTCAAATATAGCCTTTATTATGTTATGTTCCTTCTATCCCCACTTTGCGAAGTTTTTTTTTTTTTTATCACAAATGGATGTTAGATTTTGTCAATGGCTTTTTATCTATTGATATGATCATATGACTTTTACCCTTCATTATGTGTATGTGGTGTATCATGTTAATTAATTTACATTATTGAACCAACCTTGGATCCTGGGAACAAATTCCACTTGATTAAACTGTATAGTATGTTTAATGTACTGATTTATTTGGTTTGGTGAGAATTTTTGCATCCATGTTCATCAGAGAAATTGGCCTATAATATTCTTTCTTCTTCTTTTATTTTTTATTTTTGTAGTGTCTGTGTCTGTTTTTGGTATCAGGATAAAGCTGGCCTGATAAAAATACTTTGGGTGCTATCCCTCCTTTTCAAATATTTGGAATAGCTTGAGGAGGATAGTTAATATGAATATTTGGAACAGGTCACCTATGAAGCCAACCAGTCCAGAACTTGTGTTTATTGGGAGTTTTTTTTTCATTGTTGACTCAATGTCTTTACTAATAATTGGTCTGGTAAGGTTTTCTGTTTCTTCCTGATGCAGCCTTGGAAGGTTGTATGTTTCTATGTATTTATCCATTTCTTCCAGGTTGTCCAATTTGTCGGCATATAATTGTAGTATTTCCTTGTAATCCTTTGTATTTCTGTGGTGTCAGTTGTCACCTTTCTTCTTTTATTTCTTATTAGTGGCCTGGAGTACAGATTCGTGCATATTGAAAAGAAATTAATTAGAAGAAAGATTTGTGCAGTAATTATGTTACTACAAAAAATTACATGTTGATGCTGCTGCTTTCTTTCAGCTTCAGAGGTACATTGTGCCAATAGTTGATCTTCAGATACATTCTGGCATCATGTGCAATTGGTGCCAGTGACAACTTTATATGTTTCACGAATGCGCAAGTCAATGTTTATTTTTAAATTGCCAGTGTGCATCATATGTACTGGTTGGTCTGACAGACAGACAGAAGAATAGACGGCCACTTGGCCTTTCATATATATATATATGGGTTTTATTTATGTAGGCCTTCTTTCTGTTTTTTCTTAATGATTATGGCTAAGGTTTCTACAATTTTATCTTTTCAAAGACAAGCTTTGATTCTATGATATTTTTTTGATATTTTGACTATTTTATTTTCACTTGATATTGTTGTTAATCCTCACCCAAGGGTATTTTTTTCCATTGATTTTTAGAGAGAGTGAAAAGGGAGAGAGAAAGAGAAACACTAATGTGAGAGAGACACATCAATTGGTTGCCTCCCATACATGCTCTGACTTAGGCTGGGGATAGAAACTGCAACTAAGATACATGCCCTTGACTGGAACCAAACCCACAACCCTTCAGTCCAAGGGCCAATGCTCTAACCACTGAGCAAAACCAGCTAGGGTTCCACTTTATCTTTATTCTTTCCCCCTTTCTATCTCTATTCTTTCCCTCTTTCTACTTATTTTAGATTTTATTCTTTTTCTAGTTCCTTTAGGTATAAGGTTAGATTGTTTATTTGGTATTTTCTTGTTTCTTGTGGTAGGCCTATACTGCTATAAATTTCCCTCGTAGATGTGCTTTGGCTATGTTCCATAGCAGTCTGTGTGGTCATTGGGTTTTCATTTTCATCTTCAATTTATTGAGACTTGTTTTGTGCCTAACATATGGTCTGTCCTGGAAAATATTCCATGTACACTTAAAGGAATGTATATTTTTCTGCTATTGGGTAAAGTGTATTAAAAATATTAAGTCCATCTCATCTAATGTGTCCTTTAAGGCCACTATTTCCTTGTTGATATTCTGTCTGGTTGATCTATTAATACACTGATGTTAATGGGGTATTAACGTCCCCAACTACATACCTATTACTGTATTACTAGCAATCTCTATGTCCATAAATATTTACTTTATAATTTAGGTGCTCCTGCATTGGGTTCATAGATGTTTACAAGAATTATATTAACTTGTTTGATTGCTCCCTTTATCATTATGAAATGCCCTTCTTTGTCTCTTGTTACCGCTCTTAATTTAAGGTCTACTTTGTCTAATATATGTATTGTTCCTATCTCTTTTATTATTTCCTTTTGCATGGAATACCTTTTTCCATTCCTTTATTTTTAGTCTTTGTGTGTCTTTGGATCTGAGATGGAACTCTTATAGGCACCAATGTTCAGGGGTTTTTTTTGTGTGTATTTTTTTTAAAATCTATTCAGCCACCCCACTGTAGCATTTAGTACATTTACATTTAAAGTAACTATTGATAGTTATTGCAACTTTGTTTTCTGACTGTTTTTGTAGTTCTCCCCCGTACCTTTCATATTTTATTGCTTTCTCTTGTGTTGATGCCTTTTTACAGTATTGTGTTTGGATTCACTTCTTTCTTTTATATCTCTTGTAAACTTTTGGTTTGTGGTTATCATGTGCTTCCTATAAACCAAGTTATGTTTATAGCAGTCAACTTTAAGTTGATGGTTGCTTATGCTCGAACATATTCTAAAATCACTAGTTTTTACCCACCCCCTGTATATTTTTTTGTCATTATTTTTTTACTTCTGTTGTGTTTGTGTTAGTGTGTATCCTTAATTTACTGTTGTAACTACACATAATTTTTATACTTTTGCCTTTTAACCTTTGTAATAGTTTTATAGTTGGTTGACCCACGGCTTTGTTTGCCTTTGCCAATGAGGCCTTATTTCTCTTCTAAAATTTTCTCATTATTTCTACTTTAAAAAATTCCTCATTTCTTGTGATACTGATTTATAGGTGATAAAATTCTTTAGGTTTTTTTTTGTGTGTTTTTTTTATTGTTGTTTTTTGTCTGGGAAAATATTTCTCTCTCCTACAATTGAAAATGATAGCCATCCTGGTTAGAGTAATCTTGGTTGTAGGTCTTAGCTTTTCATCACTTGGAATAATTGATGCCAACTTTTTCTAACCTGCAAAGTTTCTGGTTAGAAATTAGCTGGTGGTCTTTGGGAGCTCCCTTGTACATAATCTATTGATTTTTCTTGCTACTTTTTAAGATTTTTTCTTTGTCTTTAACATTTTGCATTTTAATTGTGATGTGTCTTAGTGTGGACCTTTATAAGTCCATCTTGTTTGGGACTCTGCACTTCTGTGATTTGTATGTCTATTTCTTTCACCAGGTTATGGCAGTTTTCAGTCATTATTTCTTCAAACAGGTTTTCGATCCCTTGCTTGCTCTCTCCTCCTTCTGGTACCCCTATAATGTAAATGTTGTTATGGTTGATGTCATCCCAGGAGCTCCTTAAACTATCCGCATTTTTAATTTTTTTTTTCTGTTCTGATTGGGTATCTTCTGTTACCTGTTTTGGCTTCCAGATTGTTGCTTTGGTCCTCTGCTTCACCTATTTGCTATTGATTCCATATATTCATTTCAAACGGTCTTTTTTATTTTCTATCTTTTTATTGAAGTTCTCTCTGAGTTCATCACCACTGTTTTGAACTCTACCTTTTAAATTGCTTGCCTCCATTTTATTTAGTTCTTTTGATGGAATTTTGTCCTTTCATTTGGAGCAAGTTTATCTCCTCAGTTGACTGATTCCCAATGTTTGTTTCTATGGTCAGTTAGGTCAGCTATATCCACCAGTCTTGGCAGAGTGGCCTTATGTAGTAGTTATCCCCTGTGGTCAGAGGCACGGTCTTCACTGTCATGTAATATGGGGGTTTCTCTTATGTACATTGTGTATGGTCTTCCATTGTTGAACTTTGATTGCTGTGGCATATCAATGAGTGGAAAAGACTCTGCAGCTGACTGGCTGTGAGGGCTGTCCATCACTACATCAGACAAGTTATGTGGAAACTGGCCTCAAAGAGCAGGAATCTATTTCATGAGGCTCTGGTGCCAGTTGAGTCTGACCTTTGCATGTGTCATTTGTGATACTCAAGTGTGGTTTGAGGCTGGCCACTAGGTGTATTGGTTCTGGAGCCTCTTATGAGGGACTCAGTTCAGGCCAAAGTCAGCCACTGAAGACCCACAAAAAGTATAATGTACTGTTTAAACCACATGATTGAGAATGAAAGAAAGCTCTACAGATAAACATGCTGGCCCAACAAGTGTAAACTGGGCTTCTCACAGGCACACCCTAACCACAGGTAACTCCAGCTTTCAATCTGCTCACCTAAAAACTCCCTGTACTTGCATTTTGCTTTAATTATTTATATGTGGCCAACTGGAGTAATTACGTTAGAGTAAATCTAAATATTTCAGTAATAAAAAGAAAAAATTTCAGTTCCCTCATGAGGTTTAATAACCTATTCTGACATTTTATATTTCTGTAAAATTTTAAGGAATACTTCATTTTTTCTATGGAAAACCTCAACTAACAGTTATTGGACATGCTTAGAACTCAACTTAGTAGTCTGGATAAATATATAAATAAGCATTGCTCCACACTCGACAAGTTTGCAGTCTACAAAAATTTCTACACAAAATCTAACATTCTTACACATTTAATTTTAAAAATGGCATCTGCCACCACTTCCTAGTTAAAGACAAATTAATGAGTGAAGATTTGCTTTACAAAATGGTCTTGTTATAAAGGTTCTGCTATGAGTTAAATATTCGTGTCCCTTCAAAATTCACTTTAAAGCCCTAACCTCCAATGTGATAATATTGGGAGGAGTGGCCTTGGAGAAGTAATTTGATTTAAATGAGGCCATTACAACAGGGTACCATCAAGGGCTTAGTGTCCTTATATGAAGAGAATGAAACCAGAGTATTTGTAAGATCTCTCTCTCTCTCTGACTTTTCCTCCCTGTCTCTCAGTTCTTTCTTGCTGTATTCCCTCTCTTTCTGCCTCTCATCCTCTCTGGCCCTTTGCTGTATGAGGACACAGTGAGAAAGCAGCCTTCTGCAAGCCAGGAAGAGAGCTTTCACCAACTGTGAGAAATATATTTCTATTGTTTAAGGCATCTAGTGTACAGTATTTAGTCACAGCAGCCTAGCTGAGTATAAAGTTCTCTCATAACACAGTATTCCCCATCTCCTTATATCCTTACCCATTTTCAACAGAGGTCTGAAATACTGAATAGAAAACTTCAGAAATAATTCGTAAGTTTTACACTGCACACCATTCTGTGCAGTGCAATAAAGTCTTGTACTATCCCACCTCGGATGTGATGGCGCACCCCTATGCCCAGTGTCTCCACATCTGTTATAGCCCCTCAGTTATCAGTTCGACTTATGTGGTATCTCAGTACTTATGTTCAAGTGACCCTTATTACACTTAGTGATGGCCCCAAAGCACAAGAGTAGTGGTTCTGGCAATGCAGCTATACCCAAGAAAAGATGTAAAAGGCTTCCTCTACGTGAAAATTTATGTATGCAAAGGAGAAGAAATAGAATATACAGGATTCAGATGCCACAGTTTCAGGCATCCATTTTGGATCTTGAACATATCCCTTGTAGATAAAGGGTGACCACTGTACATACAAAGATTCACTGGGGTGTAATTAGACTAAGAAATTTAAAGCTGAGACTTGAAGTCACTATAGAATGAAAACTGACTAGACAGAAAAATGGAACACATCTGAAATTTAATGTTAAGCAGTGAAGGACATACTGAGACAAGGATATGCATACAACTGTGGCTCACTGCTGAAATTAGCCCCAAGGAAGGAAAAGATCTGGACTGCAACCAGTCCCATCTCTGATGGAAGATCATGCAGGTTTAATTTCTTTTACAAGATTTAGTGATTCTCTTAAGGATCCTGAAAACACTTTTTGGAGGGACAATCTATTAATAGCTGTTGGCAATATGTGGCTGCTTCAATTCAAATTAATTAAAATGAGATAAAACACATTTCATTTTCTCCTTCACACTAGACAGGTTTCAAACGCTCAAGGGCCACATGTTCTGGTGGTCAATGTATTGGGCAACATTTCTGTCACTCTATTAAACAAAGCTGCTGTGGGTAAGAAATTTATATTATATACACAGGCATACCTCGGAGACACTGTGGGGTCAGTTTGGACCATAGTGAATATTTCAATAAAGTGAGTCACACAATTTTTTTATTCCCCATTGCATTTAAAAGTTATATTTACAACTATTAAGTATGTACCTTAATTTAAATATGCTTTATTGATTAAAAATGCTAACCATCCTCTGAGCCTTCAGCAAGTCATAGTCTTTTTGCTGGTGGACGGTCTTTGCTTCAATTTATACATATCTGAGAAGCACAATAAAATGATGTATGCCTGTGTAAGTGGCTTTGAAAACAAGATAAAACATTAGGTTGAAGCATCTGAAATTGACAAAATTAACAAAAATGTCAATTTCACCCTAAACAAAGGAGTTCTTGTTTAAATTGTCTAAATTGGTTTCAGAAAGAAGTAGGAATTGACTTAGGAGTCATCTGGATTGATGACTATTTGACTCTTACGTTAGAGCCCTGCCTAAGTGTAGGAATTAGCAGACTTTCATTGGTTAAGTGCATGTCATCCCAAATAAATCACCACTTAGTGTGATCCCTAAGCAGTAATTTTATTCCAAACTAATGTGTCCTAAAGAAATTTTTAACAACTGTACTATTGAACTTGTTGTTAAATGAACTCAAGTCTGGCACTTACTTGCTGTGTGAGTTTTGTTAAATTACCCTCTCTGAGCCTCCACTTCCTCTAATGACAAATAGGGATACTGACAACTACCCTTCTCAGCTTAACACCCTCTACCTGGGACTGATTCTGTGTTCTGCACACCCTCGGGTTTCTCGAGTCTTCTGTGCACAGAGCTTCCTCATATCACCAGGGGCTTCTCTCTGCTGTTGGCTACGTTTAGAGCAAATCCACAGTGTTCTACCTCACCCACCACCCGCTGTGCCTGCTTCACTTCTACAATGCAGCTTTCAGGACTTAGCTGAAATGCCACTTCCTTCTAAAAGCCACCCTTGATGCCAGGTTCCTGTTACTGTTCTCTTAAATCTTTGTACCATTCACTCATTCTGATATTAGTGTATATTTATAAATTTGTCAATTACTATCTGTCTCTTCTAACAAGCTATCCCCTCCATGAGAGCAGGAATTAGTGCTACAGTTTGCTCACCATTTTAGCCCCACCTTCTAGAACAATGCCCAGCATACTGTAGATATAAATAGCATTGGGTTGAATACAGGCATCTATCTATAATAATAAAAGTATAATATGCTAATTAGACCGAACAGCTGAATACCTTCCGATATAATTCTGGACATCCTTCCAGATGAAACCACCGCAGCGGGGACTGAAGCAGAGGTGGTTAGGGGCAATGAAGCAGGAAGGCGAGCAGTTAGGGGTAATCAGGCAGGCAGGCAAGTAGTTAGGGGTGATCAGGCAGGCAGAGGTGGTTAGGGATGATCAAGCAGGCAGGCAGAGTGGTTAGGGGTGATCAGGCAGGCAAGTGTTTAAGAGCCAGTGGTCCCGGATTGGGAGAGGGATGTCTGACTGCCAGTTTAGGCCCGATTCCAGAGGTCCCTGATTGCGAGAGGGTGCAAGCCAGGCTGAGGGATCCTCCTCCAACCCACCATGCATGAATTCCATGCACTAGGCCTCTAGTTCCTATTGTAACATGATACATATATTTCTATAAAATCTCACATTTAGCAGTATTCTGTGCTTAATATACCTGGGCTTATGGGGGGGACACCATATGAGAAGCGGACAACTCAAAACTTATGAGACTTTGCAACCAGCACCGAAGCCAACAAGTTGGACAGCCCAGGCAGATACTCAGTGGAGCTGCAAGCTGCTCAGGGGGTGATAAAACATAGGAGGCAATAGAGGCAAATGCTGGCTGGAGGGCACTGGAACCAAGGGAAGGGAAATGGAGCTGTGAGGCTGTGGGCTGCCCCAGGTGGAACATGGGGGGAAGGGAAACCAGCTGAGAGCCATGATGTTGGGGGGTGCCTCTTGGAGAGGGAGCCCAGGGAAGGGGTACTTAATTTCAGGTGTCTTAAGTAAAGCTGAATGCCCCCTACCTCTGTAGTGGCTGAAATAATGGTTCTCTCTTCCCCCAGAGATTATCATTTCTTTCCTACAATACTGGTATCTCTTATCTAGAAAAATGTGGATATTAGTAAAACCCAACTCAACTCCCAGGTTATAGTGACAAAACTCCTATGACCTAATGAATACTTAGAAACTGGTTTATTGATGAGTGTTGTATAGTTTCCTCTACCTGAAAAAAATCATCCTGTTGCACCCATACTGGGTAGTATCTCTGATCATTTCTGACCAGGGAATCAACCACAGAAAATACCCAACTTACAAATAAGGCATTTTTGCATTGCTTACTTCTAAGTCACTTTTCTGACCATAGCTATGCTCCAAAGCTATTCTACAAAAGCCTGTGCAAACCATTACATAAATGCAAGTTACCAATTATTGAAAACAAACTATATGCCAGGCACCCCTGAGTCCTTCCTACATCTGCCTAGTTCAGTCCTAACAAAGGTGCTTTGAGGTGGATTCTATTCTTAGCCTCATTTTAGAGTTGAGAAAATAAAAGGTGAAAGAGGTTAGTAACTTGCCAGAGGTCACACAAACACATTTTTGGGAAGTAGTGGAGAAATGCAACTAATTCAACATAAGAATGAAACAAGGAGAGTGATCAAGAAGAAGTTTGAACAAAGGGCCTGACACCTTGCCTGAAGGCCTTTTGTCTCTGGTGTGAACCTTCCCCTCCACCCTGAATTCCACCTACTCCCCTCCATGTGTACCACGTGCCACATAAATCCCATGTTGATCCACCAGAACTGTCTCCCAGGACACAGCCTCCTGCAGACCACTCGGATCAGCCACTCCTAGCACCTGCCCCCTTGTCCTGCTCTCAGAATGGCCCACAGTCTCCAACACAGCCTCACCCCAGGAAAAAGAGGCTAAGGTAGCAGCTTCACCCTCTGAGGAACTCAGATCCACTTCTTCAAAATCCACTACCATAAGAGTCCCTTAATTATGTTACGAACAGCTGAAGGACTTTCCGTCAGCTTTGCTAATGTACTGTTCTTTGTGAGTTGGGATTTCCAGGATGATCATGTCCACTTAAATCTTTCTATGGCTTTTTTCAGAAATTGAAACTATATTTAGAAATTGTTAGTACTGGTTGATTCAATTTACTGAGTTCTGTGTCAAACACAGAGAAAACACATGTTTACTGAACAGCAGCTGAGCATGCGGGAACTTACCTGTATAAACTGATGGTGGGTTCAACAGCCAACATGACAAAGGGCGCCACTGTGTAGGAGACGGCCAGCTGAGTGGCAGCCCAGGTGGCCACGTCATAAGCAACCTTGAGGGCTTTTGAAGAAAGGAAGTAATGTCTACAGTTGTTCCTCATCTGCTGGACAAAGGGGAGGGTAAAAAACACAACTTTTACTCGGTGCAAGCAGGTACACCTTAGGAACATAAGGTCTCGAAAACACCCAAAAATACCATTGTGGTATTTAAAATTATTTAAAGAACTAAGCAAAAACATTTTTTTCTTCTTTAACATCTCCCAGAGAAAATCACTATTTAAAAAGTTGGCACATATTTTCCCAAGACTTACTCTACTCATATATACCCACTTTATATTTTCAATAGCATCAATATAATCTTTCATCCTAGCTGGTTTAGCTCAATGGATAGAGCATCGGCCTGTGGACTGAAGGGTCCTAAGTTCAATTCCAGTCAAGGGCACATGCCTGAGTTTCGGGCTCAATCCCCAGTGGGGGGCATGCAGGAGGCAACCAATCAGTGATTCTCTCTCATCATTGATATTTCTGTTTCTCTCTCCCTCTCCTTTCCTCTCTGAAAACAATAAAAACATATATTTAAAAAAAATAACCTTTTGTCTGCTTTTCTTATAAAGATTTTTAAATCGATTTTCATAGATAGTAAGGAAGAGAATCATCAACAGGCTGCCTCCTGCACACCCCCTACCAGAAATCAAGCCTGCAACCTGGGCATGTGCCCTGAACAGGAGTCAAACTGCTGATCTTTTGGTGACTGGGTCAATATTCAACCAACAGAGCCACACCAGCTAGTAGGTAATAATAGGTCATGATGTGGTTGTTGTTTTTTTTTCTTTCACATCGTATTAATCCCCAATACAATTATAAGTTAACGATGGAAAAGTTAGCTTAGGTCCCACGCCCCTGCTATAGCGATCAATTCTGTTTGCTACCCTCATAGATAAATCTCTGCAGTGTTTCCTAATTATTTCCTTTGGATAACAGTAATAAAGTAATATTAGCATTAATAATGAGATCAGTTCCCATTTACTGAGTGTTTACTGCATGCCAAGCTTGTGCTAATGCTTACCTGCGTGATTCTCTTGGCAAGCCTATCATGTGAGCAGCATCATACTCTTTTAACAGATAGGCTAATGAATTCTTTGAATGGAAAATGCTGGGTCAAAAGATATACTCAAGTGGAGGTCTTTGGACACATGCAACTAGATCTGCTCCAGGAAGACATCTAATCTCCAGATCCAAGAAGCAAAGATGGAGCTGAAATCAAGGCTGACTTATTGGTAGGTCAGCCACCAAACAGGGCGGCTGATAAGTGGACTCATCTCCTCGTTCTGGGTTCCTCCAGATAGAAGCCAGAGGTCCATCCATAGTGGGGGCAGTGGGGGCAAGCATGTAGATTATATTCTCGAGTCTTAGATACTTCAGGCCTATTTGATTCTATTCTCCGCTCAGGGAAAACAAATAAACAAACAAACAAAAAAAAACAAGGGAATACTATTCTATGAACCCTCTCTGCTCCAACCTCACCTTACTAATTTGTTAAAAAAAAAAAAATGTTTCCAGGCTACCCCCCCTCCACGCACACACACAAAAAAAGTTTTACATAAATCCATGCTTTTATACCAGTTGAGATCAATTAAACCAAAGACACTTTAAGAAATAATACTCTGAATAAATTAACAAACAAAACTCTAGCCTTTGTTCCTTAGTTTGTTCTGCCCTCTGCTTTTCAATGTTCTTCTACAATTCAAGTAGGTATATATATATATTGGCGAAATGAAAAATGCCTTCCCTATTTTCTATGCACAAATATGTACAATATATATTTAATGTTTAAAGTGTGCTACTCAGCATGACTGATAATCAATTATCCATACTGTTTACATATATGTCTCAACAAACCTTTACCTAACTAAAAATTCTGTGGGGAGAGGGGGGACCTCTTGTTTTTGCTCACTACAGTAACTTAGCACCTAGAACACTGAAGTAGGACTCCTAAAATATCCATAGAACAGATACATTAAAGAATAAGTGAATAGCTTATACAGTTCAACAAATGTCATTGAAAATGTCATGTTGGCACATGAATAAGAAAAGCTATAATCATTATCATAGGCTGAAATAAAATCAAATATAAAACTCGGCATCTGATAATTATAGCATATTGAATTGTAGCTACTTATATTCATATTCATCTCATTCTTTGAGGGAAAGCATATTTTTATTCCTTTATTACCCTGCTCTACTGCCAGCAAAAACTAGGAACAGTCTAGGAAAAACTTCCCAAAAAACCTAGAGAACCAAATTTATAAAATCCAAAGGATTTTACACAAACTAATTGAATTGGATCAGCCATGAGAGTTTGGAGCAACCTCCAACAGAACACAGTTCCTATGGCTGTGATTTTACTGGCTGCTCACAGACTAAATATTTCTGGGCTTAGGATAATGAAATGAGAAATGAAGTGAAGTATAAGTAAAATGAAGTCTTATGAAGCCTACATTAATTAATAATTATTGTCACCTATGATTAGTAGATTGCATATGTTCACAGCCTTTAATGATTAAAAATGTTTTCATCTCTTAAGTTACTAAACGGTGCTCCTAAAATTCCTTTTCTTTTGCAAACACACTTTGTAAATAATGTGAAAATAAAATGATAAAGCATTTGATGACCAAAGCTCCTAGATACTGCAGTATTTCTCTAATGGGAAGACTTCTGATTGATTTTTTTCAAAACACCACTCCTAACCTCTCATCCCCCAACTCCTAATAGGACTAAATAAAAACAAACCTACAGACATTACATTACTAAGGAAAAGACCCCACAACCAAAGCAAGCTTACCGTCCTGGCTGCTACTGTGACGAGGATTCCAGTTAAGAAGGTGAAATAGTACCCAGGATAGACACCATGCCACAGGGCGGACAGGATGAAGGTGAACACTGTGGGGTACCAGGGGACACGCTCGTAGCACACTCTGTGAAGACAGCAGGCACACCCAGCCACAGGTCAAACAAACCAGAAACCTCCAGTTACACTGGCATCTTTTTGAATTGGACCTACAGAAATCATTTGCTCCATTCCTGACAACCTGCCTGCCTAATCCTATTCAGAGACTCACAGTGCAGTCCAAGCAGCCTGAACTCGAGTTTTCTTGAACACTATCAGGGAGGCAATTCACATGAACTTTTAACCTCCATAGAAATAAATTATCTGACCCCATTACTCTATCCTATATAATAAAAGGGTAATATGCAAATAAACCAAATGGCAGAACAACCAAAGAATAATCCTATATAATAAAGAGGTACTATGCAAATTAACCTTCACACCCTCACAAGATGGTTGCCTACAACCAGACCAATAGGGGGGTTAGTGAGGGACAACCAAATGACTGAATAGCAGGTTGCATGGGACAACCAGGCTGGCAGGAGGACAGTTAGGGGCAACCAGGCTGGCAGGGAGGACAGTTAGGGGCAACCAGGATGGCAGAGAGGGGGCAGTTTAGGGTAACCAGGCTGGCAAAGGGGGTCAGTTGGGGGTGACCAGGCTAGC